>JAJAGP010003135.1:0-83437 GCA_025084515.1 Ancistrus triradiatus
CTCACCTAGGTCAAATTTAGGTGCCACGTTCACATTACATTCTTTCTCGAATCATCAGGGGGGACCCAGATTAAGACATAAAAGTGGTATTGCTTGCCTGTCATTCCAGCTATCATCGCCTGAAGATGGACGAAGTCTGCTGTCCAAAGTTTAATTAAAAATTAATCCAATTAAAGTGTAGTCTTAGTTTGCTACACATCACACCACATCAGTGTCACTGCAATGCTGAGAATGATCCACCACTCAAATAGTCCCTGATTTGTGGTGGTCTTGTAGGGGTCCTAACAATTGAAGAACAGGGTGAAAAGAAGCTAACAAAGAATGTGGAGAAACAGGTGAACCACCGATTGTAATTAAGGAACTGCAAAGTATGATGAACAGTGCTGATATAATGGACAGTGTAAAAACAAAATGTGAACATAATATTCTGATATGACTTTGTATAGGTAACCAATGAAATAACAAATTTCCACCTGTCTCAAACAGGCTAATTGCAAATAACTTAATTAACCAATCAGTCTAAGTTTGGTTAGGCTATGTTTCTGCACAATGCAAACCATGTAATTATTATAAAGTTGCATACAAAATATTCACAAATTTCGATCAAAATTTGTTGAGATGGTTGTTTACATACATTTCATATCTGTTAAATATGAAAATTCTATAAATGAGCCTCTGGTCAGCATTCTGTCTGATTGAAATCTGTAAGTTTATAACTCTCTTAACCAAATCTATCAATATGACCCACAAATTCAGATTGCAATCTCTTCTTTGCATTTTTTTTACTCCATATTACACCTGTCTGCCCTCACTTGGCTGTCAATGGCCTATCATGTCACCAACTGTGATTCTATTCTCCTGACCTTTCCCCTCTTTGTAATTATGGTCCCTAGTTGGTGCAATTATGGTCCATTTCCTCAGTTGGCATCATTAGCCCACCGAGAGAGAGCAGGGCAGTATGTGGTGCCTTTTCTGATTGCATTTGATTGTCTTGTGAATTGATTTACTACGTGTTTTATTTTTTAGAAATGGTGTTCTGAAAGTCAGATATGACAGTGTCTTATGCTGGCAGGTCTTCTTTTTTTTCTTTTTTATACGAGACTAAATGTTTATATATAGTCACACATATAGACACTAAGTATCCATGTTGGATTTTATCCATTTAATTAGAATTGTTTAGCGCTGTAACAGCTCAAAATAACTATAAAGATAATTAGTGGACAATGATTCAAAAATAAATTTTCAAAGAAGTGATTGAATCAAGACAGGGAGTTTTTCTTTGCCTCTGTCGCCCTAGGCTTGCTCAATTTGGGAATGGACGTAGTTATTAGGAGATAATCTAAACTTGTAAAGTTGCTTTGAGACAATGCTCCATTGTAAAAAGCGCTATATAAATAGATCTGACTTGACTTGACAATAATGGGGCAATATAGTCATGATGCAACCCTAACCAGACTATGTAATATGGTAACTATAGAGTAAATGTATCAATTTCAGTTAAGTGGGTGATACATCACTGTTTAAGGTCAAGTTTTGTTTCATAATTTTTTTTTTATTTCATTTAATTTTTGCGTTTTGAATGACTTTATCAGTAAAAAGAGCACTAGAAATTATTTTTTAAGACGATGGTAAATAAACCAATAAACAAAAAAAACAAACAACCCCCCCCCCCCCCCCCAAAAAATGAATAAAATGCCTTAATAACAGTTAACACTGTTAAATCTAATAAAGACAAGCAGAGGGGGGCCAGGAAGAGAAATTAACTTTATAGCTTGGGAGAAATGATCAACAATGAAGAGAATTGTGGAACGTGGTGGCTTAGTATTTAAGGTACATTGTTGGGTCCTTGAGCAAGGCCTTTAACCTTGCTTGGATTGTATCACTTGTAAGTTGCTCTGGATAAGGGCATCTGATAAAATGACATAAATCTGATGTGGGACCAAAGAACTGGCAGGAACTGAGTTCAGGAACTGCTGGTATCATTAATTTACCTGCTGGAAAGACATTAGGGGTCTTGTTAGTGGGACAAACAGAACTAGAAGCAAAAAAGTGGTGTATATCTGAGGACATATTAGGCCACCAATATATTGGAGCAAGAAGTGGCAAGAAGTGACAAGTGCTTAGGCAGATATGACCCCGAGCTATATAATGGGAGCAAAAAGTAGGTGGCACGAACTTGCCCCCAGGAGGACACTGCAGCATGGTGTTGATGGACTGCAGTTGTGCGACTAAACCCTATATTATTGAGACAGGGATGGTTTTCTCCAGATCAGCCTCCCCAAGGGAAGTAGTATGAGTCCAGGCCAGAGTGTCAGCTTTGCCATTAGTGTGACCAGGGTGATAGGAATATAGAACAGAGAAGCATTGAGGCAAGCTTTGAGGTGTCAGGCACTTCTAACATACTCCAATTTCAGTGATCAGTGATTACCTGGAAAGGATGAGTGGCACCCATCAACCAATGCACCCATTCCTCCAGAGCTAATTTTATTGCCAAGATCTCCCAGTCTCCCACATCATAATTGTGCTCAGCTGAGGGTAGTTTCATAGCAAATAAAGAAATGGGATGGAATCTAAGTGGGGAGCCCTGATACTGAGAAACTTGGAACTTGGAATCCCAGAAGTTGAATTTGGAACTTGGAACTTCATAGCCAGATTGGGAGAGCAGATTATGTAAACAAATTTTACCAAAAAGTCATGTAACACACTGTTAATGAAAGGTCAGATGTACACGTTTGTAGGTATTACAGAAGCCTCATTTGGTGAAGATTCATGACTCAAATATCTGTTTTGGTGCACAGGATACATAGGGTAGAGGATATGTGTATTGCTTGTTAACTTTATTTAAACAATGATAATCAATGCAGGGGCACAGAGAAGAGCCGTTTTATGGAACAGAGGAGAGCCCTCCCCCTGCAGGATATCAAAATAGTCCAATAAATGTATCTACTCCTCTGTTGCTTGAGTCTCAGTACATGACAATGGATATGGGTTAGTACATGACTGCCCCTTCAACTCAGTGACACAGCCATACGCATGATGAGTCAGGAATGACACAGGATGAAATTTGTAGTAGGAGATGGCATGATGTAAAATCCCCTCTCATCAGAGTGCTGCTGCTGATATTAATTGTCTGGTTCACCAAGACCTGAGCCCCTAAGGTTATACATCTATGGCAATGAGTGTGGCAGGTTTTCTAAAGGAAGGTTCAATGGGATGGACCAGTCAATATCCCCCTCTGCCCCACAGTCAATAAGTGCTGGAGCACAAAGACTGAGCTTAAAGGTTTCCACAAATACAAAGCGTCGACTAACTGAATTATTTTTAATAAGGAGCATGTGACTCGCTGAATGTTGAGGACCCTCTCATCCAGTCATGAGGGACTTATGAGGGAAGTGCAGTACATGTGGAGATAAGATGATTTCCAGAGCTGCAGTAGAGGCACAGATGAGCAGAAAATTGATGATGCATTCCTGAGGGGACAGACGTGTAGTGTTCACCTCCATGGGGATAGCTGAACTGGATGTGCAGCTGGTGGTATTCTCCTCCCATGAGAACCATATACCATGTCAAGTAGGACTAGGAGCCAGGTGGTGGTCCAGGAAGCTGACCATCAAATTAAATTCATCCAAGAAAAGATCCAGTTCATGGGAGGCAAACTCAAGCTGCAACTCTGCATTCAGACCAGCTTTGAAGTGGATAAGGAGGGCAGGTTAATTCCAACCACTGGCAGCTACAAGCATACAGAAATCCAGAGCTCACTCAGCCACTGATCGACACCCTTGAGCTAAGCTAATAATAGTCCCGTCTAACCACCAGCCAGCTCATTGATACCAGTATGAACAGGTGCATAGAATACTGGGAAAATCAAATCCAGGCACAAAATAAACAGGTGCTTTTTTGCAAACCCCAGGCTGGCTTTCATGTGTCGTTTACTGAGGAGAGGCTTCTGTCTGGCCACTCTTGCATAAAGCCCTGAATTGGTGGAGTGCTGCAGTGATGGTTGACCTTCTGGAAGTTTGTCCCATCTGCACACAGGATCTATGGAGCTCAGCTAGAGTGACCATTGGGTTCTTGGTCACCTCTCTTACCAAAGCCTTTCTCTGCTGATTACTTAGTTTGGTGGGGTGGCCAGCTGTAAAAAGGGTCCTGGTTGTTCCAAACTTCTACCATTTAAGAATTATGGAGGCCACTGTGCTCTTGGGAACTTTCAGTGCAGCAGAAATTTTTGTACCCTTCTCTAGATCTGTGCCTCCACACAGTCCGCTGTGCATTGTTAGCTGTGCAACGTTATATAGACACGATTGTGTTTTTCCAAATTATATCCAATCAACTGAATTTACCACAGGTGGACTTACCACTGTGTAGAAACATCTCAAAGAAGATCAAGAGAAATAAAAGGCCCTCAGAGCTAAATTTCAAGTGTCTAAGCAAAGGGTCTGAATACTTACAGCTGCTTCCAGCAAAAGTCATATGAAAAATAATATTTTATAAAGCCCAGGAGAGGACAGGGTAAATATTAATTAAATATTAACAAATAATGAAATATTATTTTGAGGGTTTGATTTGCAATTCATGCTGACATGTTCTTTTTTTGTTTTTTTTTTAATTGTACCTTTTCTTCGCAACTGTAATGTTGCCTGACCATTTCCTATTAATACAAAAAATAAATAAATAAATAAAATAAAAAACACGAAAAAAACACCTCTTTCTGTTGCCGAACATGTTTAAACGGGTTGATGTCCATGTTCATGATGAGGGACTTCTGGTGAATTGAAGGGGCGAAGTCATCCAGCCATTATAGCAATCACAAGCAGTAAACATAAAAATTTAAAATAGTAAAGTGAATAATCCATGTGTGTTTGTAATTTGCACCAGTTTCTGTGTAACAATGGCCTGGCATGTGATTGGACAAGCCCTATGACACGTAGCCAAGCGACATGGCGCATGTGTTCGAGGACATAAACATTAAACATTAAAATGCAACAGCAAACTCTTTACACTGCACGATGAAAATTCCCAAAGTACATTGGATGAGGTTTACAGACACGCAATGTTGACAATTTATGATCAGATGTGCCTGAAAATGATCAGATGTGCCTTGTATCACTGCGATTGACAGTTTTGACATGACATGTAAAAGGGTCATCTATCTAAATGCAACTTACTCTACAGATGGATCTAGAGCAGAAAGGTCAGCATGTACAGTAGGGCAAAAAAGTATTTAGTCAGCCACTGATTGTGAAGGTTCTCCTACATAGAAAAATGAGAGAGGTCTGTAATTTTTATCAAAGGTACACTTCAACTACAAGAGACAAAATGAGAAACAAAATTCAGGAAATCACATTGTAGGATTTTTAAAGAATTTAATTGTAAATTATGGTGGAAAATAAGTATTTGGTAAATAAATTTGGTTCAACTCAATATTTTGTAACATAACCTTTGTTGGCAATGACAGAGGTCAAATGTTTCCTGTAAATCTTCAATAGGTTTGCACAACCTGTAGCTGGTATTTTGGCCCAGTCCTGTCCCCTCTGTAGAAAAACAGCCTCAATGCATGATGTTTCCACCCCCATGCTTCACAGTAGGTATGGTGTTCTTGGGATGCAACTCAGCATCCTTTTCCTTCCAGTTTAATTTTTACCAAAAAGTTTTTTGGTTTCATCTGACCACATGATATTCTCCCAATCCTCTTCTGGATCATCCATATGCTCCCTGGCAAACTTCAGATGGGCCTGGACATGCACTAGCTTAAGCAGGGGGACTCGCCTGGCACTGCAGGATCTGAGTCTCTCTTGGCATAGTGTGTTACTGATGGTAGCCTTCTTACTTTGGTCTCAGCTCTCTGCAGGTCATTCATCAGGTCCCTCCGTGTAGTTCTAGGATTTTTGCTCACCGTTCTCATGATCATTTTGACCCCACAGGATGAGATCTTGCATGGAGCCCCAGATCAAGGGAGATTATCAATGGTCTTGTATGTCTTACAATTGCTCCCACAGTTGATTTATTCACACCAACGTGCTTGCCTATTGTAGATTCATTCTTCCCAGCCTGGTGCAGGTCTACAATTTTCTTCCTGGTGTCCTTTGACAGCTATTTGGTTCTTGGCCATGGTTTTGGAGTCTGACTGTTTGAGGCTGTGGACAGGTGTCTTTTATACAGATAACGAGGTCAAACAAGTGCCATTAATACAGGTAATGAGTGGAGGACAGAAGAGCTTCTTAAAGAAGAAGTTACAGGTCTGTGAGAGCCAGAAATCTTGTTTGTTTGTGGGTGACCAAATACTAATTTTCTATCATGATTTACAATTAAATTCTTTAAAAATCCTACTATGTGATTTCCTGGATTTTTTTTTTCTCATTTTGTCTCTCATAGTTGAAGTGTATCTATGATGAAAATTACAGACCTCTCTCATCTTTCTAAGTAGGAGACGTTGCACAATCAGTGGCTGACTAAATACTTTTTTGCCCCACTGTATATGCTACACAGTGCAAACATCAACAGTTTTGAAGAACCAATCCTTGACCCTCTAACAGAAAAACAACCAGCTATTATAAAGCAGTTCATAATTGTTAATGTCATCTCAAATGGTATTGTATTCAAGCAATTCATTGCACTTAATTTGATCTTTGAGACTATTAAAAATTAAATAGGAAATTTTAGGGGTTCACTTATTATTCATTAATTAGATATGTGGTTCCTTTACTCTGACAGAATAATCTGTAAATAGTTATGATTAAAAAAATAATAATAAAGTTGCAAAGTTAATATGAACAGCTGATAAAATAATTAGTAAAGTTAAAAAGTCTCTGACCACTGTTGACCCCTCTGATCCCCCCCATACCCCATACCCCAACCAAACACACACACACACACACACACACACACACACACACACACACACACACACACACACACACACACTGTTTGGATTTGAATTTGGCTCACAGAAGTACCATTTACAGCCTCCCTAGACCTCGGAGCTGGGGGATTCAAATGCAACAACAATTTCTCCCCATTTCTAATAGTTTTTTCTGCTGATTACAAATTCCTGTCAACAGTCGTTCACTAGCACTTTCTCAACAATTTACCATGCTGATTTACAATGGGAATTAAACTTTTTCTGATGGCTTCGGTACTGGAAAACTCTGAAGACGTCGCACTGGTCTCACAGCTGAAGGCAGATTGGGATATTCAATAGATTTATTATTTCCAGTAGTGAATCCAGATACATTGGTCAAACAGAAAAAAACAGTCCCATAATGTGATTTTTCTGTTCTCACAATAACACTGGTACTGTAAATGGTATTGACTTATGAGCACATTTGAGCTAAACTTTCACATTTACTGCACATGTTGCACAACAAATGTGAGGGTTTGTCTTGGGCTCCAATTTTACATCCAAATTAGAGCTCTTAAGCTTTGTTTATAAGTTCATTCATGATTAATTTTTTAGTCTTAATCTTATACCACACTCTTTTCAGCTTATCACTATTTACCGCCCGCCTGGTCCCTATTCAGAATTTCTTCAGGAATTTGCTAAATTTCTTTCCTGCTTACTACTGTCAACAGATAAGGCTTTAATTGTAGGTGATTTCAATATTCACTTTGACAATGAGCAGGATCCACTTAAAATGCTTTCGAGTCCCATCTTAGAATCCATGGGTATCACTCAGAATGTGATGGGACCAACCCACCGCTGTAATCATACTTTTAGATCTAATATTAACATTTGGTATCAATATAGATAACCTTGATGTTTTCCCGCAAAATGATTCGATTTCAGATCACTATCTTTTAGTATTTGAGCTATCTCTAATAATATAAATCCTTCTGCCTCGTTATCACACCAAGCGCACTATCACATCTGCTACTCTCCAGCTGCGTTTATTAAAAACCTACCAGACTTAAAATTTAATACACCTACGGAGATAAATCAATCTTGAGTGTGTAAATGAGCAATTAGAATGTGTTGCTTCGCTCAACCCTGGACACGACTTGCTGCCCCTGCTAGGGTCAAACGTAATTAGGGAAAAAAAGTCTAAAGCACCATGGTATATGACCACCACACCCGTACCTTAAAAGCAAAGAACACGGCATTTAGAGCGCCAAGTGGAGACATAGTAAATTGGAGGTGTTTAAGATTGCTTGGAGGGACACAGCATGGCAGAGTATAAGCATACCCTCACTAAAGCTAAAGCTGCATACTTCTCTTCAATCATAGAGAGAAAAATAACAATAATCCAAGATTTCTCTTTAATACAGTCTCCAAAATTAACAAAAAACCCCACAGAAAGTGACTCTCCCATTCTGTGTAATTTTATTAACAGTAATGATTTTCATGACCTTCTTTAATGATAAGATAGAAAAACATTAGGCACAAACTCAATGCTCATCCCACATCACCAAACACTGTTCAGCAACCTTCCAGATGCAGCACTAGTGAAGACATCTGTTCAATTAGCCGTAATCAAGATTAGAATCTTTTTTTACCCCAATTACTAATACTGAACTATCCGCACTGATCATCTCGTCTAAGTCATCAACATGTTTGTTAGATCCAATTCCTACAACACGTCTACTCAAACAAGTATTAACCTAGTGTTTTTATAGAGCCAGTGTTAGTTATTTTAAAATCATCCCTTACCTTAGGTTATGTGCCCGAATCCTTTAAAGTCTGCAGTTATCAAACCACTGATTAAAAAAGCCAATCTTGACCCTTGTGTGATATCTAATTATAGACCAATTTCAAATCTACCGTTTCTGTCCAAAATCTTAGAAAAAGCCATCTATCAGCAGCTCTGTAGTCACCTACCAAAGGAATGAAATATATTAAACATTTCAGTCCCTGGCTTCAGGCCCCATCATAGTACTGAAACAGCATTAACTTAGGGTACTAAATGACTTGTTAATGTCCTCAGATAAAGGGATGTGTTTCTTTTCTTGTTCTGTTAGATTTAAGTGCAGCCATTTGACACTATGATCATGATGTTTTATTAAACAGACTAGAAAATACTGTAGGTATTAAGGGATCAGCACTTTCTTGGTTTTAAATCCTACTTAACTGAACGGTACCAGTTTGTTTTCATGTAAATAATCTAAGATCTAAGCTCTCAAAAGTGAAGTTGATGGCGTGCCTCAGGGTCAGTGCTTGGCCCGCTTTTTTTTCCTCTCTGTAGATGCTACCACTAGGCTCAGTTATTCGTAAACATGGCATTAATTTCCACTGCTATGCAGATGATACACAGCTGTACATATCAGCCAAAACTAATGACAGCCCCCCCCCCCCCCCCCCCCCCCCCCCCCTTACAATCAACAAAATCGAGGACTGTGTAAAGGAAATAAAAGATTGGATGTTATTTTAATTTTCTCTTACTTTAACTCAGATAAAAACTGAGGTGCTATTAGTGGGACCCAAGGCTGTGAGAGACAGGTTAGCTACATCTATCCTAATCTAGATGGCTGTCCAGTATTTGCCCAGTCCGTCTGTAAAAACTTAGGGGTCACATTTAATTTAGATCTCTCCTTTGAATGCGCACATTAGCAGCATCACTCTAATTGCATCCTCTCTTTTAATGATGCAGAAAAACTGTGTTCATGGCGTTTATAACCTCAAGGTTGGATTACTGGTAAGGCCTTACTTTACTGGATGCTCTAGTAAATCTATAAATAAACTTCAGTTAGTTTCAGAATGCAGCTGCCCGAGTGCTAACTCGAACTAGAAAATTTGATCATATCACTCCTGTTTCTATCATCACTGCACTGGTTACCAGTCAAATTTCGCATTGATTACAAAATACTTCTTATAACTTATAAAGCTCTACATGGCCTGGCCCCACATTATCTGAGTGACCTCTTAGAGTTTTACAATCCAACTTGTCTACTTTTTCGTTCGCAGGGTGCAGACTTCTTTTAGTTTCCTAGAATTAAAAAAGTCACAGCAGGGGGAAAGGCTTTCTCATACATGGCCCCCCAACTATGGAATAAACTTCCCACTTTTCGTTCGAGATTCAGACACCCTCCAAAGTTTTAAGTCTAGGCTAAAAGACATACCTATTTAACGCAGGCTTTGACTAGATTTAGACACCAGGTTTGCATGGCTTTTTCGTTGCTGGGGCCGGAGTCTGGAGTCATGTCTGGCCTGCCTGCCTTTGTCCGCTAGCCGGGAGTGCCGAGTGGGGCGGTCTGGGCTGAACTGGGCTTCGGTTCTCGTGATCTTGACTCATGCATCCTTGCCTTAGAATAAGGGCAGAGCTGGGGGTTCATAGTCCCAAAGAGTCTTATGGTGAGATCAGAGACGTTGGGTTGCTGTCTTTTGCCACTCGTGGGGTTGCCAATGTCTCTGTGATCCCTCTTGGCTGTGTTTCCTACCAGTTTCTCTCTCCTCTTTCTAGCTTTCTTCGAGCTATGCTGCTATAGCTAATGCTGCCGGGGTCTCATGCTACACTTGGCATCAGTGATTGGCATGGCATCAGTTGATTGTTAATAAACCCTGTGCTCTTAATCAATAACTAATTACATTTTCTGTTTTCTTCTCCTCACGAGCTGTGGGTTCCGGCAGTTCCGGCCCCACATGATGTTCATCTGATGGAGCTCTCCACTGTGCATAATTCACATTTTATATCGACCATGACTCCATGACTTTAGTTTCGCTCTTAGATTTATCATCATACTAACTGGGTCACTTAATGTCGATGTGCATACTTTCACATTCTATTCGATCTTTGACTCCATGACTTTAGTTTCGCTCTTAGATTTATCATCTACGCCACCCAAGGAGGTTGGTCCCTTTTTGAGTCTTGGTCCTCCCAAGGTTTCTTCCTATAACTAGGGAGTTTTTCCTTGCCACTGTCGCCCTAGGCTTGCTCAATTTGGGATTGGACGTAGTTATTAGGAGATAATCTAAACTTGTAAAGTTGCTTTGAGACAATGCTCCATTGTAAAAAGTGCTATATAAATAAATCTGACTTGACTTGATTTGACTTATACTCACCACAGATGTAACATAATGTATTGCAGCTCTTGCACCATTGACAAGACATTATCCTGTATTAAATCTTTGTGAAGTCAAGTAAATAAAATCCCTTACTCCCATTTTTAAGTATACTCACTATGTTTTTGCCTGAAAAACGTGCATAAACATGTCCAAACAACATCTGTAAGTGTAAGCATTTTATAACCTGCTGCCAGCATCAAACCTGACTAAGCATGTGCAGTCATCCCTATGACAAGATTTTCATGGCACCTCAACTGAGTGCATGCCTTCTTGGGCTGACCAAAACAGCTTGCTTTGACGGCAATGTACAAGTAGGTTTGAAATATAATGGAACCAAATACGTATGTATATGAAACAGTATGTGATAGGAAAAGGAAAGGTTTAAGGTGATTTTCATAATCAGCAGTCCAAAATACACCTAAACATGTTCAGTAAGCAAAATCTTTGTTTTCCAGTGTAATGACTATGAGAAGATTAATGAAACAGCACTCTGTAATTCATACACAGATCTCATCATTTTTGAGTCATTCATAACCATTACAGTCATTTTGCTCATTTGTCATATGATGGCCCCTTCCCACTGATGGACAGGGGGAACTTGGACGCAGGCAAAGTGTACATGGATACAAATGTGCACTAGTCCATAACTGGTACACTAATGTTTGTGTTTCACATAAAATGACCAATTACATTAAATTCAAGGTACATTTATACCACTGTTCTCTTTACATTTACTCTGTACCAAGGCACAATAGAGGTTATTGTAGTGAATACATGCTTGCCCAGGTTAATAATTTCCCACATTCCCCCTCCCTTACATTCCTCTCAAATCTTTCTTTTCATGTATTCAAGTCAAAATATTGCATTATGTTCTTTCTTTCAGATACTCAAAATAAATGATATGTATAGACAGATTCACCACACATGCTCCTTTTATCACACTTCTGTCAGCGTTGAATTGGGTGGCAGTTCTGGGTTGAAACGTCCACAGACTGTATTGATAGCATGCTTGTCTCCATGTCGTTCTTGGCTCAAGTAACTCGAATGATAAAATGGATATAAAGAAGGCACAGTAACCCTTTTTTCCTGGAAGAAGCTTACACTCTGGTCTGTGATGACATTCCTGCTAATGCAGTTATGCCATTGAAAATAAAGTCATCAGACTTTACATGCTGAGGAATGGGAGAGTCGGACAAACATTCCAGTAAATAAAAGTTTATCAAAGAAAATATAGATAGCAAGTGAAAACACAGCTAACAAAAGGAAAAGCAACAACCAAACCAAAAACTGGAACAGTCCATGGAACGAAAGATGCGTGTGGGGAAACGTGATAACACAATAAATGAATGAAACAAGCAAGAAAGAATCGTAAACAGGAGTAAATACATAGATGGATGGAGCCGCTAAATGGGTAGGAAATTCATGATAGGTGGATCGCAAACACAGGTAGGTAATCCACAACAGGCAGAGTGCAAAACGGCTAGGTACTCCACAACTGGTGGAGCACAAAACGGGTGTGTAATCTACAGACAGGCGGAGCTGCAGGAGTATATCCACAAATGGACAGGATGCAAACCAGGGAGGCAATCCACTGCAGACGGGAGGGCAGACGGACAGATGGAGCCAGCAAAATGGGAGCACGTGGTACGCTCGGGCATGACCAAGACAATGCTTCGCAACGATTGTCTCTACACGCCGGATTTATATACACAGTACCACAGGTGAGTGTAATTAGTAATCTCTGCTTTTAGTGGGAAAAGGGCTCCCAGTTTGGTCCGCGGAGCCCATGTATTCCAGTGGAGGAGTGTAGGCGATGTAGATACGTCCGTAGAGATAAGAGGCAGGGGAAATGGGTTTTTGAGGCGAGGTGTGACAGTACTCATCCCCCCAACCCCCCAAAGAGTTTGAGACAGAACTAGGACTCCAACAGCAGCCCTTAGGATGCACTGTGGTCTCTGGGGGTTTTATCTCAGGATGACACCTGGGAGGGAACTGGTCACCATCGTGCGGCAAGCGAGTTTGCATTCATGCTGCTGGAGAGCGGAGTTGCCATTGTGCTGCTGGTGAACGGGTCGCCATCGTGCTGTTGGTGAGCGGGGTCACCGTCATGCTGCTGCAGAGCAAATGCAGCCGAGACCGTCTCAGGATCATGCACAGCTGGGACTGTCTCAGCACCGGAAGTCCCCCTGTTGGACTCTGGAACAAGAGTCCCCCAGTCAGAGTCTGGAATGAGAGTCGCCCTCAGGAGTGACTCTGGAGCGAGCATCGCTCTCGTGACTGATTCTGATAAGGAAATCACCCTTTCAGCTGACGGGCACTGACTTGACTGGCTCTGGCATGAGCGCTGACTTGACAGTCTCTGGAACAAGCGCCAACTTGACGGACTCTGAAACAGTAGCAGTAGTAGTTGACATGCTCCGAATCGGACGCTGACCCAACTGGCTCTGGATCAAGTGCCAGCTTGACAGACTCTGGAACAAACGTCCTCTGAGCAGGTACCATTACTGACAACCTCTTTACTGCTTCTGAGATGGGCGTCATCCAGATGATCTCCAGGATGGGCATCTTTGGGACAGGTACAATTACTGACACCCTCTGGACTGTTTCTGAGACAGTCGTGCTCTAGACGGGCGTCAGTTGGATGGTCCCTGTGACGGGCGTCCTCTGGATGGGCGTCATCTGGACAGTCTCTGGGACGGGCATCATCTGGATGGTCTCTGGGATGGGCACTTTCTGGATGGTCTTTGGGACATGCGTGCTATAGACAAGCATTTTCTGGATGGTCTCTGGGATGGTTTCTATGACTTGTGTGCTCTGGATGGTTCCTGTGATGGACATGCATTTTCTGGATGGTCTCTGGGATGGTTTCTATGACTTGTGTGCTCTGGATGGTTCCTGTGATGGACGGGCACCGTTTGGGTGGTCTCTGGGAAGGGCATTGTCTGGACAGTGTCTGGGTTGGGTGTCCTCTGGACGGGCATCATCTAGAAAGTCTCTTGGACAAGTGTGCTCTAGATGAGCGTCATCTGGATGGTCTCTGGAACAGACATCATCTGTCATCCTCTAGACGGTGTCTAGGACTGGTATGCTCTGGATGGTTCCTGTGATGGACATGCTTGAAGGGGCATCATTTGGGTGGTCTCTGGGACGGGCGTTGTCTGGACGGTGTCTGGGAGGAGTGTCCTCTGGAATGGTCTCTGGGTTGGGCGTCCTCTGGACGGGCATTATCTAGAAAGTCTCTTGGACGAGTGTGCTCTAGACAAGTGTCATCTGGATATTCTCTGGAACGGACATCATCTGGACAGTCTCTGGGATGGGTTTGTTCTAGACGAGCATTGTCTGGATGGTCTCTGGAACGGTTTCTATGACTCGTGTGATCTGGATGGTCTCTGTAGCAAATGTGCTCTGGACGGGCAAAGAAGTAGACCCCTTCAGGGCAGGTACTGGTGCAGACATCCCCTGGACAGGCACTGGAGCAGACATCCTCTGGATAGGCATTGAAGCAGATGTCCTCTGGACATTCACTGGCATGGATGTCCTCTGGACAGGCACTGGCATGGACATCCTCCAGACATTCACTGAAATGGATGTTCTCTGGACAGGCACTGGAACAAACGTCCTCGGGAGAGGCACTGAAATGGATGTTCTCTGGACAGGCACTGTAATGGACATCCTCTGTACAGGCACGGGAACAAACATCCTCTGGGCAAGCACTGGAACAGATGTTCCCTGGGATGACCCTGGAGCTGGCGTCATCTGGGATGATCCTGGAATGGACATCGTCTAGGATGACCCTGGAATGGATGTCATCTGGGACAACTCTGGAATGGATGTCCTCGGGACAGGCACTGAAACGGACATCTTCAGGACAGGCACTGGAACAGATGTTCTCTGGACAGGCACTGGAACAAATGTCCTTGGGACAGGCACTGGAATGGATGTTGTCTGGACAGGCACTGGAACAGACGTCCTCTGGACAATCATTGTAACAGATGTTCTCTAGACAGGAACTGGAATGAATGTCCTCAGGGCAGGCACTTGAATGGACATTCCCCCGGATGACCTTGGAGCTAGTGTCGTCTGGGATGACCCTGAAGCTGGCATCATCTGGGACGGCTCTGGGCCTGACATCTTCTTCATGGAACCCTGAAGTGACATCTTCTGGATGCTGGCACAGCCTGACAGTTGAAGAGCTGAGGCCTCCCTGTCGGACCAGCAAGCGTGGGTCCTGGTGTGCTAGCGGCAGACAAATGAGCTACGGAGTTCCTCTGGACCTTCTCAGGAGGAGAGTCAAACTCAGACCCAAGTGCCTCCAAAAACTGTTCCCTGGTCCCAGCTTGAGCTATGGGCCAAACACTGGCAGTCCACGGCAGAGCTTTACCGGTGAGATGCGAAACAACAAAAGAAACTTGGGATAGGAGTGAGCAAGAGGGATACAAGTTTAAAATGTTTGCTTACTGGGAGACAAACCGCTGACATAAATCATAAGACATAATGGTACTGGAACCCACCGTCTCCATTAAGGCAAAGTATTCTGTAACACGCCCTGAGGAATGGGAGAGATGAACAAAGAGTCCAGTAAATAAAAGTTTATTAAAGAAATGATACAAACGAAGAGAAAACACAGCTAACAAAAGGAAAAGCAACACCCAAACCAGAAACTGGAACAGCCCACAAAACTAAAGATATCTGAGGGGAAACACAACAAAGAATGAAACAAACTAGGAAGAATTACGGAAGCAAACGGGAGCAAATACATAGATGGATGGAGACGATAAATGGGTAGAAAATTCACGACAATTGGACTGCAAAAATATGTAGGTAATCCACAACACTCAGAGCGCAAAACAGGTAGGTATTCCACAACTGGTGGAGCGCAAAACGGGTAGGTACTCCACAGACCGGTAGAGCTGCAGGAGTATATCCATAAACGGACAGGACGCAAACCAGGGAGGTAATCCATTGCGGACGGATGGATGGTCAGACAGACAGAGCAAACAAAACGGGAGCGCGTGGGACGCTTGGGAATAAGCAATACTTTGCAACAATCGTCTCTACACAACGGGTTTACATCTATAATACCACAGGTGAGTGTAATTAGTAATCTCCGCTCTTTAGTGGGAAAAGGGCTCCCGTATGGAGTTTAGGAGATGTAGTTCCATTCGCTCTCCATGGAGATAAGAGGCAGGGGAAACAGACTTTTGAGGCCAGGGGTGACACAGACAAATTATGCCAGAAATATACAATCCATATGTCAACCAAAGAAAGTGATGGAAATAATGCAGCTCAAGGATTTACACATACTTTTTTTTTTAAAGTAACCATATTAAACTGCAAGTAAGTAAAGGCCACCACCCTCTGCAGAAAGATCAAAAAGTGAATCACACCACCCTTTCTACCGAGGTCTGTTATGTTACAATTTTTAGTCAACAAATATCCCCTTCGACAACTGACCTCATTTGACACCTCCAAGATATTTTGATGGAAGGTACATTTATTTTGGATATTCTGTGTTATGATTAACTGAATTCTGCTTAAATGTCAAACCCAATGGTAGTCAGGGACTTGCTTTTGGCACATGCACTTGTCAAAGCAACTACAAATACATAAAGCAACACTGATGGTGATCGTTTCTGTTCAAAAATGCCATGTGCTCCTGTCTAGTTGTCGCCTGGCGTTATCTAAAATGTCAGTGATTTCTAAAATTCTTGCTTCTGACTTTTTTTTGCATTTTTGCACCATCCTATTTCAGCACATTAATTTCTGTAGTTTTTTTGCAGTTTAACATAGGTCTTAGCTTTATGGAATTGCTTAATTTTTGAAAGCTTAAAAGCAAGCTTCCAAACTAACTGGGTTCTACTTTTTCTATAACACATTCTTTTGCCAGTGATAAGTTTATCTTTGTTATATTGCTTTCACCTCATTGCCTATGGTGAGTCTCATTGCATTTGCAACTCAGGACATTCACCATCTCAAAGATGGTGATGCTTTTCAGTGTACTTAAAATCAATATACAAGATGGTCTGTCAGGTATAGAAAGAATAAACGTTACTTTATTAGGAACATGTGCAAATATATGTCATCAAATATATGTAGACCTCCCTTATAATTAGTGATTAATTTCAGAAACTCATCTAACTGTTATGTGCCACGGCCAGTATTGGGACTAGATTGCCCACAATCCCCTCTGGTACCAACATTGCCGCGGTTGCAGCTGGGACCAATCCTTCTCTGATTACTGTTTGCTCGCTTACTGCGTTCAGCCCTTTTTAAGCCCTGCTCATTCTAACACTGACGTGAGAACATTGGCTGAGCTTTCCTTCCCGCTGGATTACTTTGTTGTGGTTTTCGCCGACCAGACTCTCGTTTTCGTGGTCCCTGCCTCTATACAATTGTGCGGCTGCGCTCGCTAAGTACATGTTCTGTTTGTTGTTGTCACGCTTTGGTGTTATGCCTTGGGCCGGTCTTGGTTTCCACAACCGGCATTAGCTTTCCCTAGCTTCCCCCCAGCCAGCTATAGCCTACTTAAGCTTCCCTCAGCCGGCAATAGCCTTCCATAGCTTCTCCTAGCCGACTATTGCTTACTTTTAGCTTCCCTCCGCCGGCTATAGCTTACGTTAGCTTCCCTCTGCCAGCATTAGCTTTCCATAGCTTCTCTCAGCCGGCTATAACTTGCATTAGCTTCCCTCTGCTGGCTTTAGCTTTCCATAGCTTCTCCTAGTTGACTATAGCTTACATTAGCTTCCCTCTGCCGGCTTTAGCTTTCCATAGCTTCTCTCAGCCGGCTATAGCTCACGTTAGCTTCCCTCTGCCGGCTTTAGCTTTCCATAGCTTCTCTCAGCCGGCTATAGCTCACGTTAGCTTCCCCCTGCCGGTGTTAGCTTTCCATAGCTTCCCCCAGCTATATCTATATCTTGCCATAGCGTCTCCTAGCCCACGTTAGCCTTTCCCTCGTTTCCCTGGTGTTTGGTTAGCTGCGTCATTCCTAAGTTGTTCATTATCATTATTATTTTTCATTATTACTATTATCATTATTATTATTATTTTCTCCCCATCATTATTATTATTGTGGTTTTGATGCCAGGTTTCCATTCTGATTGTGGACTTATAATAAACATTGTGTTTATTATACGTTGTGTTTATATAACGTTGTGGGACCCTGCAAATCGTCTGCTCCTCCTTGACCTCCACGTAACACTAACATGCTGATCATATGAAGCATACAGGCATTTAATGTCAAATGGTGGAAGTAGAATGGGTCATACTGAACAACTCAGCTACTCTCAATTTGACACTTTCATGGGATTCCAACTCTGCAGTGTTATAGTCAGTTCATTGGCTTTCTGCCATGTGATCCTAAAAAATGTACATAAAGGACTTGACTGCCACCTTTACACTAACATGTTAGTGTCACTGCTGCTCTAAGAATTAACCAACACCCAAATTATATCTGGTCAAGTTTTGTTCACATGTTAGCTCTTTGTCCTTTGATGGATGATGTAGAGTGGGCTGGCACTTATATGGTAGATGGTATCCTAATGTATAAACATATATTAAAACACATAATTAGTGCTCAATGGACAGCTTTAAAAAATTAATAGTGTGTTTTTCTTTCTATCTGCTCTACTTCAGTTGCTCTGTTGTTCCCTATATGTGCATTTTTCTGCTTCTATCTAACCACTCCATCTCTAGTATCCTCCTTCAGAAATGTGATCACTGGAATCTACCATGGATATTTTATGAGCTAAAGAATTAGTTGGAATTTTGGCAGTGTTTCACTATAAATACTCTGAGCATGTGCAGATGCAACTGATGCTGCATAAACAGCACTCTGAAAAGGCAGAGTGCAACACTGGCAGAAAAGCATAACAGGAGGATAATGCCCAGAAGGCAGTCTACCCATTTTGTTGTGGTTTTCCAAATTTATTTTAACATTCTTTGTCATGACAGGTAGTGAGCAGAATGGTTCTATGTCTGTAAGAGGAGGTGTTGCTTGCTCATGACCTTCAAATACAGAACTTTTGACAAAAATCTCCAGATGTTCTTTGAAAGAGGCTTATGCTTGTTTAACTGCAACCAAGGGGATTTCAAAGCATTCTTATTTATGAATGATATGATGCTGTCATAGCAAGAATTGGTAACACCATGGATCTTGCGTAATAGAACTGACAAACCATGTCATAAATATGTAATTAAGATGCCATATGCTGCCATGTGTTGACATGAAAAATCACATAAACTGAAAAGTGTTTAGTAATTCTTATCTGCAATCAGTCCACAGGCTTAATGTTGAATTTGTTTGTGAAGGGGGACATGCTGTGGATGTTGTCCCTGTCCTTATAATGTATGTAGTTATGTATGTCACTTCCAACTGTCATAATGATATAATGGGATATGTCACATGTAATATGATAACTGTTACAGTAGTGATTTTAGTTTATAAATCATTGGTTGTTCAGATCAGCAACTTGAGTTAAATATATCATATAGCAGATGAACACAGTGATATTTGAGAAGTGAAATGAAGTTTATAGGATTTACAGAAAGTGTGCAGTAATTATTCAAACAAAATTAGGCAGGTGCATAAATTTGGGCAACCCCAACAGAAAAAAATTACATCAATATTTAGTAGATCCTCAAGGACTGGGTAGTATGTAATGGGCCGGGATAGCCACAAGATGAATCTTGTGGGAAAGGGGGGTGCGGGTGTTATAGTCAATATAACTTTCGTGTCTATGAAGCTGTGTAGTGAGGGCGGTGGAGTGGTCTCTGGGTGCGCGAAAGCGTGGTGCTCTGTCAAAGCGTCGTCTCGTGAGGAGGTTAGTGGATGTGGTGTGTATGTCTGAGTGTGGGGGGGGAGGGGGGGTAGGTCACTGCAAGTCTGGTGGGGTGTTGAGGTGGGTGGTGTGTTCTAGGGGGTGGTGAGTGCGGTGAGTAGAATTAAACAAAGCACAGCAACAATCGTAGAACAACCCGGCGCTCAGACATACCACAGCGCGGGTGAGGCGGGCGCACAGTAGTGACGGGGTGACCATGGCGGTCGGGGTCAGCGACCAACGGCGCGAACAGTCACAAGGGCAGCGTCCTGACAAAAAGGGCAGTGGTCCTCTCCCCAGGCTCACGCACACCAAACCCACATTTATCCTAAGCCGAGTGGCACAGGAGTGGCATGCCGACAGGAGAAGTGTATCCAGAAAGGCCACAATCCAGAATGGTTACGGGTCCCCGCTGCATGAATGCCTTAGTAGATTTTGAGCAGGGTTTTGGGTCGTTGGCCTCGGTGCAACTTTGTCACTGATTCTTGAACATTGTTCTCAAGAATCTGGAGATATTAACTGGAATATGCGATCCTCAACTTTAACAAGATTCCTAGTACCTGCACTGGCCACACAGTCCCGCAGCCTGATGGAACCGCTACCAAATTTTACTGTGGGTAGCAAATGTTTGTCTTGGGATGTGTGCCGCTCCTTGTTATGTCCAAATAACTCAATTTTAGTTTCATCAGTACACAGCACTTTATTCCAAAATGAAGCTGGATTGTCCAAATGTGCTGTAGCACACCTCAAGTGACTGTGGCGTGTCTGCAGAAAAGGCTTCTTCTGCATTACTCTCCCATACAGCCTCTCCTTGTGCAAAGTGTGCTGTATAGTTGAACGATGATTAGTGACACCATCTGCAGCAAGATGAGGTTGTAGGTCTTTGAAGGTGGTCTGTGGCTTGACTATGACTGTTCTCACCATCCTTCGCCTCTGCCTATCTGAGATTCTTCTTGGTCTGCCACTTCGGGAGTTCCTTAACTAGAACTGTGCCTGTGGTCTTCCATTGCCTCACTATGTTCCTCACAGTGGAAACTGACAGCTGAAATCTCTGAGAGAGCTTTTCCCTTTCCCTGAACCATGATGTTGAACAACCTTTGTTTTCAGGCCATTTGAGAGTTGTTTTGAGGCTCCCATATTGCCACTCTTCAGAGAAGATGCAAAGAGGAGAAAAACTTCCAATTGGCCACCTTAACCCTTTATCATAGTTGGACTCACTTGTGTATGTAGATCAAGGGTCAGTGAGCTTACAAAACATATTTTGTGTTCCAATAATTAGTGCTAAAGGTATTCAAATGACAAGGGTGCCAAATTTATGCACCTGCCTAATTTTTGGTTTGAATAATTACTGCACACTTTCTGTAAAAAACCTAGAAACTTAATTTCACTTCTCAAATATCACGGTGTTCATCTGCTATATGATATATTTACCTGAAATTGCTGAGCTGGACAACCAATGATTTATAAAGAAAAATCATGAAAATTATCAGGGGTGCCCAAACTTTTTCATACGACTGTATGACATACAGTGTAATACATAGTCCTTTATGATGCTGCCATATACTTGGCAACAATATCATAACTTTTAGAATTCATAATCCTGTATGAGAAATTATTCATAATTATGCAATTATGCATTCTTATGAGGGCTTTTATCATAAATTACATGTCAAAGTCAACAACTAACAACTAACAACTAAAGCTAACAACTAACAAAGAGGGCAAGAGCGCACAGTGTGAAACCAACAATGCACTAACAACTACTGTGCTAACAAACAAAGGAGGTAACAAAAACACAAGAAAGCTAATGGCTAACAATGCTAACACAAATGTCGAAGCTAAACAGAGAGACTAAGGGGAGGGGACCAGGGGAGTGAGATTGCCAGATGAGGAAATGAACAGGAAGTGGGTATTTATAGAAAAGCTGCAGCAGGTGGTAACAGTCCCACCTGCTGCAGACCGCTTAGAGATGGAACCAACACTGGTAGGTGGCCATTGGGCCATGTTCCAAATGGGAGTCCTTGGGGACCTGGCCTACCCAAAGCGGGACCGCAGGGGCTAACTGAGGTGTTGGATGCTACCTCGGAGAGAGAGGCAGCATCACCAGCAGTGAGGGGGGTGGGGTTCGTGACCTGGGGCCACTGGAGCACCGTTGACCAGGATGGAGGTCTTGGGTGAGGACTCCAAGATCCTCTTGGCCAAATTGGAAACCCCAACAGGTAGTGTCACCATTGAGCTGCTGGCGGTCGGGGTCACTGTTGAGTTGTTGGCAGCTGGGGTTTCCATTAGGCTGCTGGTGGTTGGGGTCTCCATCGGGCTGCTGACAGTCGGGGTCGCCGAGACGGTCTCTGAAACTGTGCTGACGTGATGGACTCTGGAGCACTGCAGAGAAGACCACTCCAAGGAAGTCCAATATCCCCAAAGTGAGCCTTTCTGTCTCTGACCCGTCTGCTATCTGCAAGCAGGCGTCCCTGGGGAGCTAGCAAGCTCTGAATCGAGTTTGGCCCTTGAGAGAACTGGACTCTTCAGGCAGCTGACGAGTGGAGGATCCAGCAGTGGCACGTGTGGGTGCCAACATTGAACTTGCGAGAGTGGGCTCTGGCATCGAGCTAGCAAGCGTGGGCTCAGGCATTGAGCTGGTGAGTGTGGGCTCTGGCGTCAAGCTGGCTGAACGGGAGAGCACCAGGTTTGGACTCCTGAGAGTGATGACCAGACAGGCATTCTCCAACTTGGAGTTCATACTGAGCACAGTTATGGGAGGCTGATAGTCCCACCTGAGGTAGACCTCCTGCTACTAATCATCTGATAAGTCAAACCATAAACACCACAAAACTGGAGACACACTTGGTAACGTCCATATTTGGCAATATGTCACAATGATATGGGGAAGGAGACGGAGGCAGATGTACATGTAAATGTGTAGATTTATTAACAGTGACACAGATGATTCAATGGCAAAGAACAGGATGAGCACTGGGCCAACAGCCAAGACAAACCAGGGGGTAAGACTGTCAGACGAGGAAATGAACAGGAAGTAGGGTATTTATAGAAAAGCTGCAGCAAGTGGGAACAGCTCCACCTGATGTGCAAAGAGAGACATAGGTTGAATTGAGCAGAGTAATGCAAGCTGGATGTCACGCTCAGGGCAAGGGAGGACAAGGGAGGCGGACGTAGGTGCAATTGGTGCAGGTTTATTAACAGTGAACATGGTGATATATAACACAAACAAACATAAACTAAGAAAGGGAGCAATGTGTGTGCGCATGCGCGAGAGCAGCGTGCAGCCCGTTACAGTTGCTCATTGTTTACACTCGCTATTACTTATTATCTCTATTTATACTTAGTTTAAGTTTTTATACTTTTAGTTAGTAACTTTGTGAAGTTGTGCCCTCTCGAATCATGCTAGTAGAGAGAGTTTTGGCTTATTTTTTCGTTGTGAAAATACTTTTTTCACTCACCGCGGCGCAGCAACAGGTCCGTTTCGTATACAGCCGCGAACAGTTGATCGCGTTGAAGCCGGCCGGCATAGAGGACATTACAACAAACATCCCGGCAGAATTACGGAGACGAACACACAGGGGATGCAGAGGAGGAATGAACCAACGCACAGCTAAAGCGAGAGCGAGACGACGGCGAATTATGGAGAAAAAAGCATATAAACCGTGTGCGTCCCCCTCCGTTGTTATGGGCAACTTGAGATCACTTGTGAAATTAAATGGATGAACTTACAACACTAACCAGGAGTCACCGGGAGTAACCGGGAATGTAGTTTAATGTGCTTTACAGAGACATGGCTACGACCAGGACATCCTCGGAAACATCCGTTTACATCGATTGTTTTCATGACTGTTCTGGGGAGGGGGGGGGAGAAGGGAGGGGGGGGGGGGGGGGGAGGGGGGGGGGGAGAGGGTGGCTGACCGGTGCAGCGTGGCGAGCGAGAAAAGAAAAGGTGGGTGGTCTCGCCGTCTTATTAATTAAACCGCTGTGTCCCCCGGTCATATAAACTATCAAGGAACAAATCTGTTTGCCCCGATTTTGAACTGCTTGCTGTAGGACTCAGACCATATTATTTACCGAGGGAGTTCTCGCACGTTCATAATGTGGCTGTTGTATATTCCGCCGGATATTCCCCCTCGGCAACCCCAGACATTAGCCTGTGATGCTATACATTCATCTATAGCTCGTCTCCAACCCAACACCCGAATGCCTTCATAGCCATTCAGGTGACTTTAACCACGTTCACTATGACAAAGGCAATACCACAACTTTACTCAGTATGTGGACTGTCCCACCAGAGAGGAGCGAAACACTGGATCTGCTGTACTGCAATGTTGGTTAAAGATGCATACAGCTGCTCCCCCCTCCCCCCTCTGGGTAGATCTGACCACAAACCTGGTACATCTCAGCCCCTGTTATGAGCCCATGTTAGGGAGCCGACCTGTGACCACCACCGGACAGTGAGGAGATGGTCAGAGGGACTCATGGGTACTGCAGGGACTTGTTTTGAAACCAACAGACTGGCAGGCACTCTGTGAGTCGCACGGAGAGGACAAAAAAACATTTTTTTTTTGACGGGCTCAGTGAGTGCATAACAGACTACATAAATTTCTGTGTGGACTCCATTGTCCCAACCAGACTGTAAAGTGTTACCCAAACACACAAACCGTGGGTAAACGAAGGACATTAAATTCCCTCTTAACGACAAGAAGAGGGGCATTTAGAACTGGAGACAAAGAGGAGGTGAGAACGATCCCAGGCGAAGCTAAAGACCACAATCAGAGAGGGTAAAAGACAATTACAAAGAGAAAGCTGAGTGTAAACCCAGCAGAACAACATGAGAGAGGTTTTGGAGTGGAATGAGGACCATCACTGGTTTCAGGTCCAAGACAGCAGAGAAGTAGAGGGCAGTGAAGACAGGGCCAACGAACTTAATCTGTTCTTTAACAGGTTTGACACTGCAGGCCCTGCCCTCCCCCGTCCCGACCCCACTGCTATCTGTCCCCTGCAGCCCACCCCACTCACCCTCCCTCCAATCCTTGATTGTCTGCCCCCCTCCTGTGATAGCCCAGCTCACACCCACAACCCCCCATCACAAATCTCCCCTACTGTGTACATCACTGCTGACCAGGTGAGGAGCTAGCTGAATAGACTCCACACAAACAAGGCTGCTGGCCCCGATGGGGTCCCCCCCAGGGTCCTTAAAGCCTGCGCCACCCAGCTGTGTGGAGTCCTGCAGTATGTCTTCAACATGAGCCTGAGTCTCCAGCGTGTCCCAGTGTTGTGGAAAACGTCCTGCATCGTTCCTATTCCGAAGACGCTACGCCCTAGTGACGTCAAGGACTACAGACTAGTAGCACTGACGTCCCACATCATGAAGACCATGGAGAGGCTAGTCCTGGACCAGCTCCGACCCATAGTCCAGCCACTTCTAGACCCACTCCAGTTCGCCTACCTGCCACGTCTGGGAGTTGAGGACGCCATCATCTACCTGCTTGACCGAGTCTATACTCACCTGGACAGGCCAGCCAGTATGGTGAGGATCATGTTTTTTGACTTCTCCAGTGCATTCAATACAATTCATCCGGCTCTTCTGGGTGAGAAGCTGACAGCAATGCAGGTGGACACCCCCCTCGCATCCTGGATTACAGACTACCAGACCGGCAGACCTCAGTACGTGCGCCTGCAGCACGGTGTGTCGGACAGAGTGATCAGCAACACCGGAGCACCACAGGGAACGGTCCTCTCTCCCTTCCTCTTTACCCTCTACACCACCGACTTCAGCTATCGGACTAAGACCTGCCACCTTCAGAAATTTTCTGATGACTCAGCGATAGTTGGATGTATCAGCAAGGGTGATGAGGACGAGTACAGGGCTACGGTGAAGGACTTTGTCACATGGTGCGAGCTGAACCATCTACAGCTTAATGTGACGAAGACAAAAGAGCTGGTTGTGGACATGAGAAGGAAAAAGGCACTGGTGACCCCTGTGTCCATCAACGGGGTCAGTGTAGGCACTGCTGAGGACTACAAATACCTGGGAGTGTACATAGATAATAAACTGGACTGGAGTAAAAACACAGAAACCCTCTACAGGAAGGGCCAAAGTCGTCTCTACTTTTTGAGACGGCTAAGGTCTTTCAACATCTGCAGGACTATGCTAAAGATCTTTTATGAGTCTGTGGTGGCGAGTGCTATCCTTTATGCAGTTACATGCTGGGGCAGCAGGATGAAGGTGGCCAGATGCCAAGAGACTAAACAACAACTGATTGTAAGGCCAGTGATGTGGTGGGAGTGGAGCTGGACTCGCTGACGACAGTGTCAGAGAGGAGGAGGATGTGTCTAAGCTGAAGTCCATTATGGACAATACCTCTCACCCGCTGTACAAAACACACTGGAAAGGGACACAGAGCAAGTTCAGTCAAAGACTCCATTCCACCCAAAAGCACCACGGAAGCGCAACAGGAGGTCATTCCTACCTGTGGCATCAAAAACTTTACAACTCCTCACTTAAGTAATAGAACTTACAATACGTGCAATATGATAGTTGTATCATAAATAGTGCAATATATGTTTCACAACTGCATCTGCCACTTTATTCTAAGAGCATTTTAAAGTGTACTTTAAGAGCCGTTTGCCACTTTATTTTAAGAGCGTTTTTACTTTACTTTACTTTTTAATATATTACTTTTAATATATTCTTAATACATATATACAATCTGAGCAACTGTAACATCTGTAATTTCCCCTCGGGGATCAATAAAGTATTCTGATTCTGATTCTGATGAATCAACATGCAATAACACAAAGGACAGGCTAACAAGCTAACAAAACAATAAGCTAACACACTAATGAACAAACAAACTAACACTAGAAGAAAGACAAATAATAAAGCAAAGCTAAACAGAAGCCAGACAAAGGGAGTGCACAGGAAGAGGGGTATATATAGAGGACAGACCAGCAGGTGGCTACAGCCCCACCTGCTGGGTAGGAAGGAGAAAGCAGGGGGAGCTAAACAAGATGGATGCAAGCTGAAGACAATTACTGCATTGGTGATTATGTTTCAGTGAACAACAAGTTATTTAACCCTAACTGACACATCATGTGGTCATGATAACATGAAAAGATGTTAATATGTTTCAGAAAGGTCAAATTGTGAAAGAGTGGTTCATGGAGCATGAGACATCATTTTCTCACATGAATTGGCCACCACATAGTCCAGACTTGAACCCCATTGAGAATCTTTGGGATGTGCTGGAGAACACTTTGTGCAGTGGTCCAAATCTCCCACCATCAATACAAGATCTTGGGCCAAAATTAATGCAACTCTGGTGAGAAATAAATGTTGTGACATTGCAGACGCTTGTGAAAATGATGCCACAGCGAATGCGTGCCATAATTAAAGATAAAGGCGGTCCATCAGAGTGTGTGACCTTTTTTGCCAGGCAGTGTATATTGAATGAACATTGATATACATGGAATGAAGATGTCAAAGTTCATTCATTCGTTCATTCATCTTCTTGTTCGCTTAATCTTTGGTCTGATTCAACTGAAGGCCAGTGCCTAGCCAGTAGCACATGGCGCAAGGAAGGAACAACCCTTGACAGGATGTCAATTCATCGTGGGGCACAGACACTCATACACACACTACTGTGCCACCATGCCGCCCCAAAAATTTATTCAGTATATATCAAAATTCACTCCATATTTATCAATATTCATTCAATATAAATTAGTGTTTATTCCATATATATCAGAGTGGCTTGGTGGCTGTGTGTAGGACTTTTGCCCCACAGCAAGAAGGTCCTAGATTCGATCCCAGGTGGAGTGGACTGGGTCTGGTATGGGTCTTTTCTATGTGGAGCTTGCATGTCCTCTCCTTGTGCTCCGATTTCCTCCCAAAGTCCAAAGACATGCTTTAGGTTAACTGATTACGCTAAATGGCCCCAAGAGTGCGAGTATGTGAATGTGTGAGTATATGTGCTGTACAATGGACTGGTGCTCTGTGCCATATGGAAAATGGAAAAAAATGCAGTGTTCCTTACTTTCCCATTGACTATTATTTAATTGCAAACAGTATGAACTCAATATATTTCATGCTTTGTCTGGTCAACTTCATTTCATTTCCTGATCATCCAAGCCTGCATTTCAGTCCTGCAAAACATTCCAAAAAAAAGGTGGGACAAGGCAATTTAGTAATGAATTAAAAAAAACAACTAAATGATGTGATTTCAAACAGGTGATGTCAACAGGTGATTATAATCATGATTTGGTACAAAATTAGCCTCTGCTTGTCAAAAAATGTGTGAGAAGATTATTGAAATATTTAACAACAGTGTTTGTCAAAGAAAGACTGGAAGATATTTACATATTTGTGTCTCTACAGTGCATAATATCATTAAACCATTCAAGGAATCTGGGAAAATTTCAGTGCATAAAGGGCAAAGGTACAAGCCTAAACTGAACACCCATTGTCTCTGATCCCTCAGACGGCACTGCATCAAGAACTGTCATTCAACAATAGCTGATAGAACCACATGGGCAAGGGATTACTTTATCAAACCTTTATCAAGCACTATGCTGTGGAGCTACATTCACAAATGCCACTTAAAACATCACTGTATAACAAAGAAGCCTTATGTTAACAATGTCCAGAAACAGCGTTGAATTCTCTGGGCTCAGAGGCATCTAGCATGGACCATCACACAGTGGAAACGTGTATTGTGGTCAGATGAATCAGTATTCCAGCTCTGTTTTGGAAAAAATGGACACCATGTGCTTCAGACCAAAGCCTTTTTTTGTTTCAATTTATTCGTACTGACACACAGCCCTAATAAGCCTTATCATAAATGTACTGATTATGTGACGCACTGATTTTTTTCTTCTCATGCTGCACATAAGAAGATTTTTACAGAAGCAGCTGACACTGCTTACTGCGCTGGAGTGCAAATTCACAATCACAGTACATACGTACATTCACGCTCGTGCACACCTCTTCAAGCGTGTCCCAGCATATTCCGCGTATTGCACCCCGACACGATTCAGTGCACTCACACTAGTCAAACAAACTGCGCTTTGGGTGTCAAATGCATCCTCTTACCTGTGACCCTGACTAGGATTGGGCAGACAGTTCAATAAATATCAGAGTTCATTCTATATATATCAAAGTTAATTAATATATATCAATGTTCATTATATATATATATATATATATATATATATATATATATATATATATATATATATATATATATATATAAATGTTCATTCTATATATATTAAAGTTCATTCCATATATATAAATGTTTATTCTATATATATCAAACTTCATTCCATATATAATCACAGTTCTTTCAATATACAATGGTGCTTGAAAGTTTGTAAACCCTTTAGAATTTTCTATATTACTGGATAAATTAGACATAAAACATCATCAGATTTCCACACAAGTCCTAAAAGTAGATAAAGAGAACCCAGTTAAATAAATGAGACAAAAATATTATACTTGGTCATTTATTTATTGAGGAATATTACATAGAAGTAAGTGACAAAAGTATGTTAACCTCTAGGATTAGCAGTTGATTTGAAGGTGAAATTAGAGTCAGGTGTTTTCAATCAATAGGATGACAATCAGGTGTGAGTGGACAACCAGTTTTATTTAAAAAAACAGGGATCGATCTAAGTTTGCAGTTCACAACACTTGTTTGTGGAAGTGTATCATGGCACAAACAAAGGAGACTTCTGAGGACTTGTTGAAAAAGACTTGTTGATGCTCATCAGGCTGGAAAAGGTTACAAAACTCTCAAATCTCTAAAGAGTTTGGACTCCTCCAATCCACAGTCCGACAGATTGTGTACAAATGGAGGACCACTGTTACGCTCCCCAGGAGTGGTCGACCAACAAAGATCACTCCAAGAACTCTTGTAAATAGGTAAATGGCAAGGTCAGAAAGGACCCCAGGTTAACTTCTAAGCAACTGAAGACCTCTCTTACATTGGCTAATGTTAATGTTCATCAGTCCACCATCAGAAGAACACTGAACAACAATGGTTTACATGGCAGGGTTGCAAGGAGAAAGCCACTGGACAGTTACGGCAAACCTTCGCTACGCTGAAGGGAGACTGAGTGAGGCGAGCTGCGAAGAAGACCTCAGCAAACAATTCTTGAATAACTCAGCAAATAACTCATGAAAGAGCAACAAAAGGCCACACTGCCACAGGGGGGCAAGGGGGGGCAAGGAGGATAGGCCGCTCGGGAACCGGTGACCAGGAAAATCTGACCCTGCCCTGACCAGATAGATTTCTACCTTACCTCGAGCCTTGCAACTCTACAAAGTTGGTTCTCTTCAAATAGTGAGCTTGACCAGTTTCCCTGCCTACCAGCAGTCATCGATCATGGAAGGTAAGCAACGTGGTTTTTTAACAACGCGAAAATACAAGAGCATGTGAGACGTAGAGCTAGATACGTCCATGTAGACAGCAGTATAGCGGATGTACTCCCGTGTGGATAGAGGGATGGTAAGACACCGACTGGACTCAAGGACATTTTTAAATACCTGAGCCAGCAGGTGTTGAGAATTTGGCAAATAATGCCACGTTAACCGACATCTGTGAGCCACAGAATGCCGTAAGAGTGTAAGGATAATATTGGGGCCGATGATGCCCTCTACCTTCCACCAGGAAGAAGGGCAGCCCAACCCCTTACAGTACCCTACCCCCCACCCCCCACCCCCCAAGTGGTATCCCAATACCCCAAAAGCATCTGGGACCTCCTGAGCTTGCCAAACGTGCTCAGGGTTGAGCATAGGTCATACAGGGAGACCCTGGTAGGCATGTCAGACCCTGAAGCAGGGGCTAAAAGGGGGGGTGGGGCACGACAAGGCCGATACAATGCTCAAATCAGGCTTGCCACCAGCCACAAGTGACTCAGGGGTGGAGCTCGGCACTAAAGGCTCAGGGGTGAAGCTTGGCACTGAAGGCTCAGGGGCAGAGCTCGGCCCAACAAAATCCAAAAGAAAGGTCGTGCCAATCGCCTGGTCATGCAAGTGGATGGAGGCGACCGTGACACAAACTGTTGAGGCACAGGGGTCAGCGGAAGCCACCGGTGCGCAAGAATAGGCACTGAGCCAACTTGCTCAGGTAAGGAGCTTGGCAATGCTAGCTGCTCAAGTACAGATCTTACTTGCTCAGGAATGGAACTTACTTGCTCAGGTTTGGAGCTTACAGGCATGGCATGCTCAAGTATGGAGGCAGGTGGTGCTAAGTGCTCAGATATGGAGCTCAATTGCTCAGGTAGAGAGCTTACGGGTGCGGCAAGCTCAGATATGAAGCTTGGCAGCACTAAGTGCCTAAATACTGGGCTAACGGGCATGGCGAGCTCAGGTACAGAGGTTACAAGCGCTGCATGCTCAAATACGGAGCTAGGCGGCGCTAAGTGCTCAGATACGGAGCTCAATTGCTCAGGTAGAGAGCTTACGGGTGCGGGGAGCTCAGGTATGGAGCTAGGTTGCACTAAGTGCCCAAATACGGGGCTTGGTTGCTCAGGTAGAGAGCTTACGGGTGCTGCAAGCTCAGGAACAGAGTTTAAAAGCGTGGCATGCTCAGAAACAGAGCTAGGCGGCGCCAAGTGCTCATATGCGGAGCTTGATGGCTCAGGTAGAGAGCTTATGGGCACGGCATGTTCAGGTATGGAGATAGGCGGCACTAGTTGCTCAAATACGGGGCCAGGTGGCCGAGCCAGAGGTGTGGGGGTGACAGAAAAGCCGGCCTTCCTACTTATTCACTCTATTAGGTGGGACGCAACCAATGTGGCCAGATCGAACAGGTCAGACAGGGAAGAAGGGTCCGGAAAAAAGAACAATCTGTCCCTAACCTCTTCACTGAGGTCATACTTAAATATGTCTCTGAGCGACTTGTCGCAAAAACCACTCTCCAGTGCCAACCGGTGAAATTCCTCCACATAAGCCACAACTCTCCTGGAGCCCTGAGAGATCTCAAAGGTACTGGGCATGTACATGGGGTGTGCCCGAATACAGGGCTGATAGTCCCTTAAACCGGGAAGGTTGGGAGATGGGTCAGGGTCTATGAAGGATTCCAAATAGACCGCTGGGGCCAGAAGCCCCAAATTGGACCAGAGAGGGCCACCACGCCTACTTCGGCGGGGTCTGGGCAACTCAAGGGGGTCTTGATGCCAAACCGAGTCCCTAACCTGGTTAAGTCCCTGGTTAAGGGACAGACCTCCAAAAGCTAACCGGGACCCAACCAGCGATTGCTGTCGCCACTTCTGGGTGGAAGGGACCTCCTTAAAGGAAGTCCCAGAAGCTAATTCTGGGTCCTAGTTTGGACTTACCATTCTGTTACGAGTCGCCATATGAAAAAGATGGCGAATCGTGGAAAAAAAAGGGGGGATTTTTAGACCCAATCGCAGTTTGCTCCAGATGGAAATAGTGAACCAAAATATAAATAACAAAGGAAACTGAAAGAGCAACGGAGGCAAAAATAAACTAACCAAAATAACAGCTTCAGTGGCTGAGGATCAAACCCTGAACGGGCGCGTAGGGTGATGCCATGTAAACCCAACACGCCACTCGGCCACTGAAGAAATGAACTAAAATAACCAAGCCAAAGGCTTACGCCATTAGCGTATGGCGCCCCTATGCCGATGGACACTTAAGGGGTACCTCCACTACGCTGAAGGCGTACGGGTCCGCGCATGCACAGAACAGCGGCACCCGAGCGGAGCGTGAGAACATGCTGAATCAGCGCAGTGATCCCACAACAAACCGGAACGTGCTCAGCGAACAGAAGCACTATAGATTAGGCACTACTGACGCTGAGTGCTAAATCTTGCAATACAGAACTGAAACAGAAGTAATAAGGACTCGCCGAGATCCACACCAAAGTCGGCGGTAGCGAGGGCAACCAAAGCCACGGTCGCGATTTGGGAGTCGCTAAGGGAGACGGAGCAAGGCGAGCTGTGAAGAATAACGTACTGCACGAACAACGGAGCATGGGACAGACGCGCATGCGTGAGACGATTCATGGTCTTCCGTGCACAGGGCCTACAAGATGCGCCGCAGCGCAAGGCCAGCCTAAACGGAGCATGAAACGGACGCGTGAAAAATAATGAGGGACAACTCACAGCGATCCTTGTGCCTGCGACGATAGTGAACGAGCGGTACCAGCCCGATCGCCGACATGAAGGAGCAACAAAAGGCCACGGCGCCGCAAGGCGAGGGGGGGTGAGGAGGAAAAGCCGCCCAGGAACCAGTGACCAGGAAAATTTGACACTGCACTGACTAGCTAGATCCCTAGCTTACCTCGAGCCTTGCGACTCTACAAAGCTGGCTCTCTTCGAAGAGTGAGGTTGATTAGCCTCCCTGCCTACCGGGGGTCACCGATCACGGGAGTTAAGCAACGCATTTTTTTAATAACTTGAAAATGCAAGAGCATGTGAGATGTGGAGCTAAGTATGTCCACATAGACAGCATTATAGTGCATGTACTATGTTGGATCATTTTCTTCCATAAATATATGAGCTTGTATATTTTTTGTCTCATTTGTTTAACTGGGTTCTCTTTATCTACTTTTAGGACTTGTGTGAATATCTGATGACGTTTTAGGTCATATTTATGCAGAAATATAGAAAATTCTAAAAAGTTCACAAACTTTCAAGCACGACTGTAGCTACACATCTGGAAGCTGTAATTAATCTCTTATTTCAGTTCTGATAAAACTTGTATATCAGAAACACATTCTGTAAACGGACACCAAACTGCTCATTTAATCGTTATGTTATGTTTACGTTTCACCACTGCAACCACATTTCTGTTTGCTTTATTAATTGCAGTGACTTTTAGATGAGCCTCGTAGCAGACGTAGCAGCAGTGTCCTGAGGTTTAATCCAACATTTTTGACTGGGAAAGAGCTTTGTTTTAATGACAAGATTAATGACAAGGATTTTTAGTTTTTGTCTTTATTCGCTTTTTAAGCAGACTTAATAAGTACAAGCTGTTCCTTTTGTTCTTAGGTGTTTTGTATGAAAATGGCACAATCGGAAATTCTTTAGGAATGGACATGTGCTGTAGATTTGTTAATGTTTATCTCATTGAAATGGTCTATATATCAAAGTTCATTCCATATATATCGATGTTCATTCCATATATATTAAGATTCATTCTATATATATATCAAAGTCCATTCTACATATATCAAGGTTTATTCCATATATATCAAAGTTTGTTAAATGATTCCTGTTTGGCTATATATATATAGATAGAATATATATATATATATATATATAAATATATATATATGATATATGTATATATATATATATATATATATATATATCGTTATATATATAAATAATCAAAAAACAGCTTGGCTGTGAGGAAGTATTTGGGATTCTATTGTTGATTTGTGACTTGCAAAGTATTCGGCCCCCTTGAACTCTTCAACCTTTTGCCACATTTCAGGCTTCAAAAATAAATATATGAAATTGTAATTTTTTTTGTGAAGAATCAACAACAAATGAGACACAATCGTGAAGTGGAACGAAATGTATTGGATATTTTAAACGTTTTTTAGGAATAAAAAACTGAAAAGTGAGGCGTGCAATATTATTCTGCCCCTTTACTTTCAGTGCAGCAAACTCACTCCAGAAGTTCAGTGAGGATCTCTGAATGATCCAGTGTTGACCTAAATGACTGATGATGATAAATAGAATCCACCTGTGTGTAATCAAGTCTCCGTATAAAAGTTTAAAGAGCAGAGAGCATCATGAAGACCAAGGAACACACCAGGCAGGTCCAAGATACTGTTGTGGAGAAGTTTAAAGCAGGATTTGGATACAAAAAGATTTCCCAAGCTTTAAACATCTCAAGGAGCACTGTGCAAGCGATTATATTGAAATGGAAGGAGTGTCAGACCACTGCAAATCTACCAAGACCTGGCCATCCCTCTAAACTTTCAGCTCAAACAAGAAGACTGATCAGAGATGCAGCCAAGAGGCCCATGATCACTCTGGATGAACTGCAGAGATCTACAGCTGAGGTGGGAGACTCTGTCCATAGGACAAGAATCAGTCGTACACTGCACAAATCTGGCCTTTATGGAAGAGTGGCAAGAATAAGCCATTTCTCAAAGATGTACATAAAAAGTCTCGTTTAAAGTTTGCCACAAGCCACCTGGAGACACACCAAACATGGGAAGAAAAGGTGATCTGGTCAGGACGAACGTTTTGCCACAAGGCAAAACGTTATGTTTGGCATAAAAGCAACACAGCTCATCACCCTGAACGCACCATCCCCACTGTCAAACATGGTGGTGGCAGCATCATGGTTTGGGCCTGCTTTTCTTCAGCAGGGACAGGAAAGATGGTTAAAATTGATGGGAAGATGAATACAGGACCATTCTGGAAGAAAACCTGTTGGAGTCCGCAAAAGACCTGAGACTGGGATGGGGATTTATCTTCCAACAAGACAATGATCCAAAACATAAAGCAAAATCTACAATGGAATGGTTCACAAATAAACTTATCCAGGTGTTAGAATGGCCAAGTCAAAGTCCAGACCTGAATCCAATCGAGAATCTGTGGAAAGAGCTGAAAAGTGCTGTTCACAAACGCTCTCCATCCAACCTCACTGAGCTCGGGCTGTTTTGCAAGGAAGAATGGGCAAAAATTTCATTCTCTTGATGTGCAGCAAAAGGTGGCGCTACAAAGTATTAACACAAGGGGGCCGAATAATTTTGCACGCCCCACTTTTCAGTTTTTTATTTCTAAAAAAAGTTCAAAATAACCAATAAATTTCGTTCCACTTCACGATTGTGTCCCATATGTTGTTGATTCTTCACAAAAAATTACAATTTCATATCTTTATGTTTGAAGCCTGAAATGTGGCAAAAGGTTGAAAAGTTCAAGGGGGTCGAATACTTTTGCAAGGCACTGTATGTATTCAGATTTACTTTCAATCTGAGTTACAAACCACTGTACACTCCTGGGCAAAAATGGACCAAATCCAAAATCAGTATTGTTCCACTAAATGGTAATGACTTCAACCAGTTGACAAGTAGTTGAAAAATGTTTCCCATTTATGTTGTGTTTAATGTGAGACCAATTATCCCCTATATAGGATTCAGATCCAGACTCTGACCAGGCCATGACATGAGTCTGGTTGACTGTGGCAGATTACCAACTAATGACTAATCTTTTAAGAAAAACATGAGGGAAAATATATTTTGGAAGATTTTGACCATCAAGCCATGTGGTAGTTTATATCAAGAGTTTTATATCAAACCCTCATACAAAAAGACCGTGTAAGTGAATTTCCCTGTTTCCAGTTTTTCCCCCAAACAGTTCACTGCAGCAGTAAGCACTGACGAGCAAATGATGGCACAGGTCTCAGGAGTGTATTTTCTTAGTTCTTGTTAATTTTTTGACCAGTGTTTATTTGGAGAATTAAAAATCTAATGTTTTGCAATTTTAAGTTAATTTTTTGCCCTGGAGTGCATATTTCAGAGATTATTATAAAAATACATTCATCAGCGACATCATTAGGCACACCTGTTCAACTTTTTAACACATATATCTAATCAACCAATCTCACAGCAGAAACTCAGTGTACTTAATTACGTAGAAATTGTCAAGATGACCTGCTTAAGTTCAAACCAAGAATCAGAAGTGATAGATAGGTGCTAGATGGGCCTGGTCTGAGTATTTCAGAAACTGCTAATCTAGTGGGATTTTCACAGAGAGACAACTCTAGGATTTACAGAGAATCATACAATAAAGTTAAAAAAATATCCAGTGAGCTGCAGTGCCTAGTTGATGCCTAGTTGATGACAGAGGTTAGAGGAGAATGGCAAAACTCTCAGAGGCTACTCTTCGACAACATTTAGGCCATTCTGACTGAGCTGTTACAAGGTGTTGGGAGCAATGGTTCCGTGAGGGCACGCACAGCAAACAGGCACCAGACTGCCCAGATAGAACCACCAGTAGAGCGGATTGCATGAGCGACTCCCACAGTCTCATTGTCCACCATTCAGAAAACAGGTGGCACCTTCACTACACACCCGTGTCTCTGCCCAGAACATTTCCAGTTGCTTAGGAAATTTTTTGTCACGGCACCCATTACTTGTTCTGCCATTGACATCTAGCCACCATTGCCTTCGTTTGTAGTTGTGTCGTGGCCAAGAAACTTGGATTTCTATGGACTGGGACCGTATTGTCTTTAGCAACGAATCCAGGTTCTGTATGGGATCTAACAATGGTTGGGTTTGATTACGGTGGCCTCATGGTGAGCACTTCGATCCTACACTGCCCCAGCTGCTAGTGTGATGATCTGGGGAGCCCTTGCGTATGACAGTCGGTCACACTAGTAGTGATATGAGATGCACTAAAAGCTCAGAGATATGTGAAAGAATCCCTGTGACCACGTGTTGCCTCTTATGGCAGGTCTTCCAACTGGCAAATTTTCCAAGCACAATAAGGGTTTCCCAGGAATGTCTCCGCCAGATTGCAACACTTACTTGGCCTGCAAGATCACCAGATATATCAACAATCGAGCACTTATGGGACCAACTAGAACAATAGCTTCAGTAAACTATGAGTGTGGAGGATCTACAGGCTAGCTGTGGACAAATGTGTCATAGAGGCATGTCCAGCAGTCAACAATCTCTCACCAAGAGGTACACTACCCAAAAATAAGCATCTGAGAGCCGTTTTATAGAGCAGTGGGGAAAGCAATTTTATGCCCTCTTGTGGCAAGACCTAGTGTCTAATCAGACCACACCAGCAATCATTTACATATCTCCTCATGACGTAACTGCAGGCCATGTTTAGCAGCAATCTGACAATTCTATCTGGGTGCTTTATTTTTTGTCAACGAGTGTACTTTGGCAAATATAATAATTTTGAACTTAAAAAGTTCATCAAGCAGGTAGTTACTGTGGTCCATGGGCCACACAGAACATTGTACTTGAAAAAGGCTTCAGAGAGCTTACCTTGTACTGTCCTTGTTGGGTTGTCATTATGTAGCACCTGTAAGTCCTGGAGGAACGTTATTTCATTTCACTGTGTACTGTGTATAATGACAGTTGAAATGACACTAAAACCCAACTTTGACTTTGATCTTGACTTTGACCTACAGCATTTATAAACCTGTTGTTGCATGAAATAATCCAACCATGTGTATCCCTTTTTCACCAGTTTAATTGCATTTAATTATTTATTTACACACAGGAGCTAACAATTCCAAAGAAAAAAGTCAAACCAAATGTGTTGCCTATCAAACCCAAAATTAATAATTAATTCATCAGTGTGCCATCCCAAACAAAATTATGTATAGTACATGGATATGCTTACTCATGACATATGCTGGCAGACAGGCTATACAACCTGCTCACATTTGTATATACGGTTTAGATGTATACAGATACATAAGTTCTTCATGAAATATCATAGTAATTATGCGATTAAACAGATGTAGGAAGTTCAAGGCCATTGTCACCCTCCTCAGGAGTGGTCGACCAATGGTGTGCATGGCCAGGTTGCAAGTCGAAAGCCACTGCTCTCCAAAAGAACATTGCTGCTCATCTGCAATTTGCTAAAGGTCGTGTGGACAAGCCAGAAGGATATTGGAAGAATGTTTTGTGGATGGATGAGACGAAAATATAACTTTTTGGTTTAAAAGAAAAGCGTTATGTTTGGAGAAAGGAAAACACTGCAATCCAGTATAAGAACGTTATCCCATCATGGTGGTGGTAGTATCATGGTTTGGGCCTGGTTTGCTGCATCTGGGCCAGGATGGCTTGCCATCATCAAATTCTAAAGGAAAATGTCAGGACATCTGTCCATGAACTTAATCTCAAGAGAAGGTGGGTCAACGCAGCAAGACAATGACCCTAAGCACACAAGTCATTCTACCAAAGAATGGTTAAAGAAGAATAAAGTTAATGTTTTGGAATGGTCAAGTCAGAGTCCTGACCTTAATCCAATCAAAATATTGTGGAAGGACCTGAAATGAGCAGTTAATGTGAGGAAACCCACCAACATCCCAGAGTTGAAGCTGTTCTGTAAGGAGGAATGGGCTAAAATTCCTCCAAGTCGGTGTGCAGGACTGATTTAAGTTACAGTGGTATGAAAAAGTTTGGGCACCCCTGATAATTTTCATGATTTTTCTTTATAAATCATTGGTTGTCCAGCTCAGCAATTTCAGGTAAATATATCATATAGCAGATGAACACCGTGATATTTGAGAAGTGAAATTAAGTTTATAGGTTTTACAGAAAGTGTGCAGTAATTATTCAAACAAAATTAGGCAGGTGCATAAAATTTGGGCACCCTTGTCATTTGAATACCTTTAGCACTAATTATTGGAACACAAAATATGTTTTGTAAGCTCACTGACCCTTGATCTACATACACAAGTGAGTCCAACTATGATAAAGGGTTAAGGTGGCCAATTGGAAGTTTTTCTCCTCTTTGCATCTTCTCTGAAGAGTGGCAATATGGGAGCCTCAAAACAACTCTCAAATGGCCTGAAAACAAAGGTTGTTCAACATCATGGTTCAGGGAAAGGGAAAAGCTCTCTCAGAGATTTCAGCTGTCAGTTTCCACTGTGAGGAACATAGTGAGGCAATGGAAGACCACAGGCACAGTTCTAGTTAAGGAACTCCCGAAGTGGCAGACCAAGAAAAATCTCAGATAGCAGAGGCGAAGGATGGTGAGAACAGTCATAGTCAAGCCACAGACCCACCTCCAAAGACCTACAACCTCATCTTGCTGCAGATGGTGTCACTGTTTCATCGTTCAACTATACAGCGCACTTTGCACAAGGAGAGGCTGTATGGGAGAGTAATGCAGAAGAAGCCTTTTCTGCAGACACGCCACAAAACAGAGTCACTTGAGGTGTGCTACAGCACATTTGGACAATCCAGCTTCATTTTGGAATGAAGTGCTGTGTACTGATGAAACTAAAATTGAGTTATTTGGACATAACAAGGAGCGGAAAAAGAACACAGCATCCCAAGACAAACACTTGCTACCCAGAGTAAAATTTGGTGGCAGTTCCATCATGCTGTGGGACTGTGTGGCCAGTGCAGGTACTAGGAATCTTGTTAAAAGTTGAGGGTCGCATGGATTCCAGTTAATATCTCCAGATTCTTGAGAACAATGTTTCAAGAATCAGTGACAAAGTTGCACTGAGGCCAACGACCCCAAACCCTGCTCAAAATCACTAAGGCATTCATGCAGAGGAACCAGTATAATGTTCTGGAATGGCCATCTCAGTCCCCAGACATGAATATTACTGAAAATGTGGGCTGTCCATGCTCGGAAACCATCAAACCTGACTGAACTGGAGATGTTTCTAAAGAAGAATGGTCCAAAGCACCTTCAACCAGAATCCAGACTGGAAGCTGTAGGAAGCGTTTAGTGGCTGTTATTTCTACAAAAGGAGGATCTACTAAATATTGATGTAATTTTTCTGTTGGGGTGCCCAAATTTATGCACCTGCCTAATTTTCTTTGAATGATTCCCGCACACTTTCTGTAAATCCTATAAACTTCATTTCACTTCTCAAATATCACTGTGTTCATCTGCTATATGATATATTTAACTCAAGTTGCTGATCTGAACAACCAATGATTTATAAACTAAAATCATGAAAATTATCAGGGGTGTCCAAACTTTTTCATACCACTGTAAGTTTATTTGAGTTACAGGAATCGTTTAGTTGCAGTTATTGCTGCACAGAGGGCGGTCACACCAGATACTGAAAACAAAGGTTCCCATGCTTTTGCCACTCACTAATATGTAATATTGGATATTTTTCCTGAATAAATAAATGATCAAGTATAATATTTTTGTCTCATTTGTTTAACTGGGTTCTCTTTATCTACTTTTAGTACTTGTGTGAAAATCTGATGATGTTTTAGGTCATATTTATGCAGAAATATAAAAAATTCTAAAGGGTTCACAAACTTTCAAGCACCACTGTACTTAGCAATATGATTTATTGTTTTATATACCTGAGATTAGGAAGACTTAATACAGCAGAAATGTCTCATCAAGGCTGCAATACATTCTCTTACATCTGTATTGAGTATAAGCCTAATGTGCGAAATGCACAATTAATGCATTAAAAAAGCCTATGAGCTCTAATTCGGATGTAAAATTGCTGTCCACGACATTTCTCATATTTGTATAATATGCGCAGTCAATGTGAGAACTCAGCTCAGAGGTACACGGAAGTCAATGCCACTTGCAGTTCAAAATATGTGATCAGAACACAAGGATCACGCAACAATCTGTTACTTCTGTCTGACAAAAATAGCTGGCTTCTCTACTAAAATATGAAAACTTTAGCTTTCAGCCATGAGACTAACACTACATGATGACATTTTGCAAGGGTAAAGATGGCAACACACTTGAACCAGATGTGGAAAATAAAATGATTCCGATGTTGTTGCCTTTATGTCTGGTTATCACTTAATATGAAAACACTGCCAGAAATAAATGACCTGTTCAGGGACTGAACACGATTGCCTTGAGAATGTTTGTCCCACCTCCCCATTCACGCGCTGGCTACCACTCACATTACAGTCACAGAAACACGCTCTGGCACGCTTTCATCATGCTTACATCATCACGATACACGCTCGCACAGCACACTTTATGGCTGTACATATGTGATTTGGTAATCACATACTTTTGTCCCATTTTTGGTTTCATTTTCTGCGCACTGACACACAGTTGTCTCCATAAAAACCTTCTAACATGAAGCCAAAAATCAGTGCATCACATAATCAGCACATTTATTATAAGGCTTATTAGAGCTGTGTGTCAGCATGTACAAAGAGAAACAAAAAAGTCACATAGTAAGTACAAGCATGAAGTCCGCTGTGCAGCACGAAAAACCGAAAACAGTGTGCTGCATAATTAGGGCTGTATTAGGGCTGTGTGTCAGCGTGCACGAATAAAAAAAGCCACATGGTAAGTACAAGCATTTTAGTCCACTGTGCTTTGTGAGCCCATCTTAGACATTTACATTTACAGCATTTAGCAGACGCCCTTAACCAGAGCGACTGACAATTGATACAATCTTACAATCCAAGCAATTGTGGGTTAAGGGCCTTGCTCAAGGACCCAACAGTGGCAGCTTGGCAGAGGTGGGATTTGAACCATGGACCTTTTGGTCCATAGCCCAGTACCTTAACCGCTAGGCCACCACAGTCCCTGAAAATCAGTGCACTGCAAAATCAATGCATTTATTATACAGCATGATAGGACTGTGTGTCAGAGTGCACAAAGTGAAACAACAAAACACGTAGTATGTACTGTTCCTTCTCAAAAAAATTGCATATTGTGATAAAGTTAATTCTTTTCCATAATGTAATGATAAAAACTAAACTTTCATATATTTAGATTCATTGCACACCAACTGAAATATTTCAAGTCTTTTATTGTTTTAATACTGATGATTTTGGCATACAGCTCATGAAAACCCAAAATCTCACAAAATTAGCATATCATGAAAAGGTTCTCTAAACGAGCCATTAACCTAATCATCTGAATCAACGAATTAACTCTAAACACCTGCAAAAAATTCCTGAGGCTTTTGAAAACTCCCAGCCTGGTTCATTACTCAAAAACGCAATCATGGGTAAAACTGCCGACCTGACTGCTGTCCAGAAGGCCATCATTGACACCCTCAAGAAGAGGGTAAGACACAGAAAGAAATTTCTGAACGAATAGACTGTTCCCAGAGTGCTGTATCAAGGCACCTCAGTGGGAAGTCTGTGGAAAGGAAAAAGTGTTGCAGAAAATGCTGCACAACGAGAAGAGGTGACCGGACCCTGAGGAGGATTGTGGAGAAGGGTCGATTCCAGAGCCACCGTGCACAAGCGTGTGCAGGAAATGGGCTACAGGTGCTGCATTCCCCAGGTCAAGCCACTTTTGAACCAGAAACAGCGGCAGAAGCGCCTAACCTGGGCTACAGAGAAGCAGTACTGGACTGTTGGTCAGTGGTCCAAAGTACTTTTTTCGGATGAAAGAAAATTTTGCATGTCATTCGGAAATCAAGTCTGGAGGAAGACTGGGGAGAAGGAAATGCCAAAATGTCTGAAGTCCAGTGTCAAGTACCCACAGTCAGTGATGGTCTGGGGTGCCATGTCAGCTGCTGGTGTTGGTCCACTGTGTTTTATCAAGGGCAGGGTCAATGCATCTAGCTATCAGGAGATTTTGGAGCACTTCATGCTTCCATCTGCTGAAGAGCTTTATGGAGATGAAGAGTTCATTTTTCAGCATGACCTGGCACCTGCTCACAGTGCCAAAACCACTGGTAAATGGTTTTACTGTGCTCAATTGGCCTGCCAACTCTCCTGACCTGAACCCGATAGAGAATCTGTGGGATATTGTGAAGAGAAAGTTGAGAGACGCAAGACCCAACACTCTGGAGGAGCTTTAAGGCCGTTATCGAAGCCATCCTGGCCTCCATAACACCTCAGCAGTGCCACAGGCTGATTGCCTCCATGCGACGCCGCGTTGAAGCAGTCATTTCTGGCAAAAGGATTCCCGACCAAGTATTGAGTGCATAAATGAATAATAATCTGAAGGTTGACTTTTTTTGTATATTAAAACACTTTTCTTTTATTGGTCGGATGAAATATGCTAATTTTGTTGCGAATTTTGGGTTTTCATGAGCTGTATGCAAAAATCATCAGTATAAAACAATAAAAGACTTGAAATATTTCAGTTGGTGTGCAATGAATCTAAAATATATGAAAGTTTAATTTTTATCATTACATTATGGAAAAGAATTAACTTTATCACAACATGCTAATTTTTTGAGAAGGACCAGTATATGTCACGGATCGTCCCAGACCTCTGCTTGTTACGTCTCTCCTCGCCACTAGGGGTGCAATCCAGACTGCATCGCTTGCGGTTCTCCACCAGGCCACAGAGGACCTGAAGAAGCTAGGGCCAGTGAATGGATTGAACTCAGCTGTTTGGGATATTATTTAAGCTCGGCCCTAGCTCATGCATGTTGCGGGGCATTACGTATGTTGGTATTGTTTATGCATGGCCCTTGCCCGACTGAGTCCCAAGACCCCCGCGCGCCAGGTTCACTTGTGTTAGTGGCAACGTCTACTTTTGATTTACTAGTGTTTGTGGCTACGTCCACTTTTGATTCACTAGTGTTTGTGGCTACGGCCGCTTCTGTTGCTAATCCTGTTTGCTCCCGTTCGCTTTTGGACTACTTGTGTTTGCGGCTATGTCTGTTTTTAATTCACTCGTATTTGCGGCTACGACCGCCCATGGGATTACTCGTGTCAGCTCCTGTTAGCCCTGTATCACTCGTGTTGCGGTAAGCCTGTTTAGCATAACTGCAGTTTTGGTTTGTTTACTTTCTTTTATCTTTTGTTAGTTCCCACCGTTAGCTTGTCACGTCAGCTTTAGCATAGTGTAGCCAGCGTGTGCTTCCTTTGTTTGGTTTTCGCTGTGCCATCTGCTGTGTGCTGTGTCAAGTCAAGTCAAGTCAGATGTATTTATAAGAGCACAGTGTCTATTAACAATCACTGATGCCATGTCAATCACTGATGCCAAGTGTAGCATGAGACCCCGGCAGCATTAGCTATAGCAGCATAGCTAGAAAGAGGAGAACTGGTAGGAAACACAGCCAAGGGGGATCACATGAGACATTGGCAACCCCATGGGAGGCAGAAGACAGCAACCCAACGTCTCTGATCACCATAAGACTCTTTGACTATGAACCCCCAGCTTTCCTTATTCTAAGGCAAGGATGCACGAGTCAAGATCACGAGGACCGAAGCCCAGTTCAGCCAGACCGCCCACTCGACACTCCCGGCTAGCGGACAAGGCAGGCAGGCCAGACATGACTCCAGACTCCGGCTCCAGTGACCCAAGCCATGCATCCTGATCTAAATCTAGTCAAAAGCCTGTGTAATAGGTATGTCTTTAGCCTATACTTAAAACTTTGGAGAGTGTCTGAATCTCGAACGAAGTGGGAAGTTTATTCCAGAGTTGGGGGGGCCATGTATGAGAAAGCCTTTCCCCCTGCTGTGACTTTTTTAATTCTAGAAACTAAAAGAAGCCCTGCACCCCTGCGAACGAAGTAGACGAGTTGGATTGTAAAACTCTAAGAGTTCACTCAGATAATGTGGGGCCAGGTCATGTAGAGCTTTATAAGTTATAAGAAGTATTTTTGTAATCAATGCGAAATTTTGACTGGTAACCAGTGCAGTGATGATAGAACAGGAGTGATATGATCAAATTTTCTAGTTCGAGTTAGCACTCGGGCGGCTGCATTCTGAACTAACTGAAGTTTATTTATAGATTTACTAGAGCATCCAGTAAGTAAGGCGTTACAGTAATCCAACCTTGAGGTTATAAACGCATGAACAAGTTTTTTTTTTCTCTGCATCATTAAAAGAGAGGATATTTCTAAGTTTAGCGATATTACGTAATTGAAAGAAAGCAATTCGAGTGATGCTGCTAATGTGCGCATCAAAGGAGAGATCTGAATCAAATGTGACACTTAAGTTTTTTACAGACGGACTGGGCAATACTGGACAGCCATCTAGATTTAGGATAGATGTAGCCAACCTGTCTCTCACAGCCTTGGGTCCCACTAATAGAACCTCAGTTTTATCTGAGTTAAGTAAGAGAAAATTAAATAACATCCAACATTAATTAACATCCTGTGTGCTTTAGTTTCCTTCGTTTCTGTTTATGTTGTGGCTCTTTTGTTTAATAAACTTTGGTTATATTATTTGGAACCTGCACTTGTCTCCTTGCTCTACGCGCCCTGAAGACTGCAGGTTTACAAGCCACTGTAGCTTTGTTAGAAAAGGTCCCCCTTCCGGAAGAATATGACGGAGACCCGCTAAAGTGTGGTGACTTCTTTATGCAGTGCTTCTGGTACCTATGCTGTAGACCCTGCTATTCTGAGTGCGAACCCATCTTAGTTATTTACTGGCATCTGACCGGACTCTAGTATGGGCATTAGACAATCGGTCACAGTTGGAAGTTGGGACCTGCGACCAACTTTATTAGAAACTCTGGGAGGAGTTCGGCCTTGCCTCAGAGGATTAGCAGGGGAGCTCAGTTTGTTCTCAGGCTAGGTTCTGTGCTATGCCAGGTAGGCTGCTTATTCGCCACCTGCTAGACCCCAGCCAGCAGGAGGGTTTTTATCCTCGCCAGAGCTAGATCCCCAAAGTCGTACTTGTCAGTCAGCCAATAATCCGTTTATTCTGAGGTCCACCGAGGTGGCTTTAGCCCACGTTAGCTCTGTACCAGAGCAGTTAGCACCGCCAAGATTCGTACCTGAGCACGCCGTGCCATGTAGCTCCGTAGCTGAGCACGCCATGCCTCTTAGCTATGTAGATGAGTCGTTAGTGCCCCTTAGCTCAGTACCTGTGCCATTAGCGCCCCATAGCTCAGTACCTGAGCTGTTAGCACTGTCTAGCTTTGTACCTTACCACGTCAGCTCTGTACAGAGGTTCGTTGTGTCGCTTGGTTCCGTACCTGAACCCGCTGCACTACGTAGCTCAGTACCTGAGCTGTTAGCATCCTGTAGCTCAGTACCTGAGCCTTTAGCACTGTCTAACTCCATTTCCAAGCATGCTGCACTTCTTAGCTTCATACCCAAGTCGTTAGCACCACTTGGCTTCGTATCCGAGTATGGTAGCTCCGAATTTGAGCTGTTGGTGTCACCTAGCTCCGTGTCCGAGAACACCATACCTCTTAATTTCATACATAGCTCTGTACTCGAGTGCGATGTGTCGTTTGTTTCACAGTTTTGTTCCTGAGTCTGGTGCACCATATAGTTCTCTATCTGAGTTCGTAGTGATGAATTCTTTAGGCAGTGCTCCTGGTACCTACGCGCTAGACCCTGCTATTCTGAGTACAAACGCGTCTTAGTTGTTAACTGGTGTCTGGCAGGAATCTAATATGGGCATTAGACAATCGGTCGCAGTTGGAAGTTGAGACCTGCGACCAACTTTATAAAAAACTCTGGGAGGAGTTCGACCTCACCACTGAGGACAGGCAGGGGAGCTTAGTTTGTTCTCAGGCCAGCTTCTGTGCCATGCCAGGTTGGCCGCTTATTCGCCACCTGCTAGACCCTCTGCTGGCTGGTAGGTCCTGGGTTTTTATTCTCGCCAGAGCTAGATCTGTCCAAACGTCGTACCTGTCAGTCAGCCAATTATTCTCAGGTCAACATATACTAAAAAAGACACCCCAGGAGTACTTGTGAATGCGAGGGGGCTTTAGCCCACATTAGCTCCATACCAGAGCAGTTAGAACAGCCAAGCTCCATACCTGAGCATGCCGCACCCCATAGCTCTATATGCCATGCCTCTTTGCTCCGTAGATGAGCTGTTAGCACCCTGTGGCTCAGTACCTGAGCTGTTAGCACTGTCTAGCGCTGTACCTTAGCACGTTAGCTCTGTACAGAGGTCCAGAAAGGTATGTGTTTGCCCTATCACATACGTACAACCATGAAGTGTACTGTGCTGTCTGAGCACGTATCGTGATGACGAAAGCATGCCAGAGCGCGATTCGCACTCACACTACATATATACTGTGCGTGAGTCCAGTGAATCGTGCTCTGGCCCACCTCTTTAAAGCGTGCCGGAGTGCGATTCATGAATTGCACCCCGGCACGATTCAGAGCACTCACACTAGCCAAACAAACCTCGTTTTAGGTGTGAACATGCCCAAGCATGTTTCGAATTGCCTAGTGTGAGTACACTCTTAGAACTGTTAAAATCTAAGGCATACATAAACACTTGGTTTGTGATTGGAAGGATGGATTTTGCTGTGACCTGGTACAACAATTTCTCTCTTTCAGAACCATCAAGTACCCCTGAGGTGTCTTTTTTAGCATATTTTATACACAAGTTAAGCCTGAAATCTGTCCTCTAACACAATGGCACCCTTCAGTCCACCTCTCAGTACCCATTGGCTGTGCAGTACACATGAAAGAAGACTGCAGTAACAGTTGTTCAAACACATACAGTACAACAGTTATGACTAGAACATCTGTGGTGATGTAAAAGTACTGGAACTGCTTTTCATAATGCAGCTCACATATGCAATGTACTGTTGTTTCCTTTGTCAATGGGATCGCAATGCTAAAGTGTCACATTATATTAAAGACAACTGATCTCTATAAACAACCCATTCCAGGGCAGAAAGGTGTGGCACACAGACTAATTGTTGTCAAATAGTCAAAGATAATTTTTTTTACATCTTTACTGTAGATCCGAATTTAAGCTCATTTTCAAGCGATTTTAAATTTTTGCACTATTACTATTTAAACATGGGTTATTTTAAGTTTTATATATAGCACAGTGATCATTCGGGGATAAAATTGAAGTAAACACTTGAGCCAACATATGTATTCACCTTCAAGCTTGTATTTTCATCATTTAGATTCCATTTGAGAAGATTAAATATAGAAAAAAAATGTTGAATAAACAAAAAAAATGCCTTTTATTTTTTGGGTTTATAATGTGTGTGTGTTTGCTGGTGATTGAAATTCATCCATGCTGTACATTTTATGCTTCACCAGGGACTTGTAAAGCTAATTCCAAAATTAGTTACAAAGTATTCAGGAATTACACAGCTTTTTTTAATATTGATCACTGTTTGTCTCAAAATAGGCCATAACCTCTAAAAATACAAATAAAAAGAAGTTTGTTACGATAAATCAAGCGGTTGCAAGTTTTTTTATGTCTTCTGTGATAGAACAAACAAATATTAGTCACAATTCAGTGCTGTTTTGCTGTTTATCTTAATAAATCACTCCGAAAGCAGGCCTTTCTATAGTGTGTGCTGGCCCTTTAAACCCCTCCCCCACACACTCTGTGAGCATGAGCCTGTCATGTGAGATACCGTTTGAAAGCTCTGGCTATCAGCTTTCCATTGGAAGGGGGATAAGTCACTCAGCACCTACAGAGAATCTGCCTGCTTCTAGTCTGCCTAGTGAGGGCTGAGCTCCTGTATTACTGGAGTAGGTGAATAAAACCGCTAATCAATGAACATATGAGGATCGCGAACAAATTACAAACTGAAGGTTTACAAGAGCCTTCCCTTAGGGGAAATCTTATGTAGACTTTACACAGACTCTCGTGTTGTGTAGTGAGTACATGAGTATGAGATCAAGATGGCAGCATTGTGAGGCTCAGAATCTCACCAGCTTTTGCAAATTAGTATTTATTTACACCACTATATCCCCTGTTTTCACTCAAATCATTTGGGCGAATTACAGATACGACAGACAGACACTGCTGGATATTAATCAACACAGTACAAGTATTATTTTGGACCATTCTTTCGACTTCAACCAGCTTCCTCCAGAGTTGATTCTGAAATCTGGCAAGCCATTCATCCCGACTGGAAGAGCCTGACGCTAGCGTCGTGACCATAAACAAAGGTGGGGTAAGCAAGGAGGTTCACGTCCTAAGCTAAGGCTAAAACTGCACCGACCAGCACTTCCTAGTATATTCCTTGCCAATGTACGGTCCTTGGCAAACAAAAAGGACAAACGAAAAATCTGGACCCTCACACAGTGCAGGCTCATGGACTGCAATCTCCTGATTTTTTCGAAACATGGATAAACGATGGGGTCACAAACAGTGTGGTGGAACTGGAAGGACATGCTATCTTCAGAGCTGATAGAATGGTGACAGCTTCGGGTAAGAGCCACGGTGGTGGTGTTTTGTATACAAAACATGGTGCACTGACTCTGTCGTAGCTAATTCCCGATTGGAATACCTGATTATAAAGTGCAGACCCTTCTACCTCCCACGTGAGTTTACCTGCATTTTTGCTATTGCAGTTTATGTAAATCCGGATGCTAATGTGAACGTGGCTATTAAAGACCTATGCGCTGCTCTTGGCAATCTACAAACTTCATACCCGGATGGAGCCTTTATTGTTGCTGGGGACTTTAATCGTAGTAATTTGAGATCTGGACTCCCAAAGTTTTATCAGAAAGTATTCTGTACCAAAAGGGGACAAAAAACCTTTGACCATGTCTACACCAGTGTAGCTGATGCTTACAAAGCCACTCTTTTCCCGCACCTGGGACACTCGGACCATCTCTCTTTGTTCATATTTCACCAGTCATCAAACGTGTGCGGCCTACAACAAGGGTAGTTAAGATCTGGTCGGAACGTGCTGACTCATCTCTAATTCACAGACTGGAGCCAGTTCTCTGCCCAAGCCACCATGGACCACAATATAAATATTGACTCTTATACAAACTCTGTCTTGAAACACATCAACACCTGTGTAGACAGTGTAACCACTCACAAAAAAATTTAAATATTCCCCAATCAGAAGCCCTGGATGAACGGAGAGATTCGTCTTCTGCTCAAAGCACGTGATACAGCATTCAGGTCTGTGGACCAGAAGGCTTACAGCGTGGCAATGGCCAACCTTAAAAAGGGAATCTTCAGGGCCAAACACACTTACAAGCTGCGGATTGAGGAACACTTCAGTTCCTCTGACCCTCGGCATATATGGCAAGGCATACAGTCAATAAACAAAGTGAATGCACGGAAAGTAGCTGACCCTGAGCCTGTGCTAAACAGCTTGCTGGGGTCTTCACAGACATTTCCAACCTGTCACCGGCCCAGGCAGTTGTTCCAATAAGCTTCAAAACAGCGACCATAGTGCCAGTGACAAAGCATTCAACTGCTTCAGTGCTAAATGACTTCCACCCTGTCGCCCTCACCCCATCATCTCCATGTGTTTTGAAAGACTAGATCTTTCCCACTTGAAATCCTTCCTGCCTGCCACATTGGACCAGAACCAATTCGCCTATTGCCCTAATCGATCAACTGGGGATGCCATTTCTCCTGCATTCCTTCCGCCCTCACCCACTTGGACTGCAATAACTCTCATGTGAGAGTGTTGTTCATTGACTTTAGTTCAGCATTTAACACAGTAAACCCCTACAAACTGATCTCCAAACTCAACCAGCTTGTTATCAGCAAATCACTTTGTAATTGGATCCTGGACTTCTTAACAAATAGACCCCAGTCAGTCAGGGTCAACAACCTCTCTTCCTCTTCCATCACCTTGAACACTGGAGTACCAAAAGGTTGCTTGCTGAGTCCCCTTTTCTACTTCCTGTTCACCTACAACTGCGTTTCTGTCTATAGTTCCAACACCATTATCAAGTTCGCGGATGACACCACAGTGATAGGTCTAATCAGGAACAACGATGAGTCGGCCTACAGGGATGAGGTACAGCACCTGGCTGTGTGGTGCAAGGACAACTTGGAGCTGAACAGCCAGAAAACCAAAGAGATCATTGTGGACTTTAGAAGAACTAGAGTCAGGCACACTCCCCTATCTACATCAACAGTGATGCAGTAGAGAGTGTGTCTGGCTTCAAATACCTTGGTGTCCACATCTCTGATGATCTCTCCTGGTCTCTGAACACATCGTTTCTGGCCAGGGAGGCACAACAACACCTTTAATTTTTACGGGGCCTCAAGAAAGCACACTTCTGTCCCAGAATACTTGTGGACTTTTATCACTGTACCATCAAGAGCATTCTCAGCTACTGCATCTCTGTGTGGTATGGCAACTGCTCTGTAGCTGATCGTAAAGTGCTCCAGGGGGTGGGGAAAACTGTCCAGTGCATCACCGGCACCCAGTTACACTCCATTCAAGAAATCGACAATAAACAGTCCCTGGGCAGGGCGAGAAACATCATCAAGGACATTTCTCATCGCAACCATAGTCTTTTCACCCTCCTCCTGTCTGGTAGGTGTTACAGGAGTCAAGTCAAGTCAAGTCAGATTTATTTATATAGCGCTTTTTACAATGGAGCATTGTCTTAAAAGCAACTTTACAAGTTTAGATTATCTCCTAATAACTACGTCCAATCCCAAATTGAGCAAGCCTAGGGCGACCGTGACAAGGAAAAACTCCCTAGTTCTAGGAAGAAATCTTGGGAAGACCAAGACTCAAAAAGGGACCCAACCTCCTTGGGCAGCGTAGATGATAAATCTAAGAGCGAATCTAAAGTCATGGAGTCAAAGTTCGAATAAAATGTGAAGTATGCACATCGACATTAAGTGGCCCGGGTATGATGGGGCTGGAGCTGATGACGGAAGCAGCTTGAGTGGAGCTCCAGCAGATGAACATCATGTATGGAGCTGGAACTGCCGGAACAGAGCTCGGAGAGAAAAAAACAGAAAATGTAATTAGTTATTGATTAAGAGCACAGTGTCTATTAACAATCACTGATGCCATGTCAATCACTGATGCCAAGTGTAGCATGAGACCCCGGCAGCATTAGCTATAGCAGCATAGCTAGAAAGAGGAGAACTGGTAGGAAACACAGCCAAGAGGGATCACATGAGACATTGGCAACCCCACGGGAGGCAGTAGACAGCAACCCAACGTCTCTGATCACCATAAGACTCTTTGACTATGAACCCCCAGCTCTGCCCTTATTCTAAGGCAAGGATGCACGAGTCAAGGAGCCTATGCTCTCGTACCAACAGGCTGAGGAAGAGCTTCTTCCCTGGGGCTATAATGCTCCTAAATTCACAGTGTTAATCTGGACTTTATTCAGTCATTTGCATTACACCCCATACGCACACTTCAGACATTTGCACTATGCCACATTTGCACACATATTGCACATATTCATATTCACAACTCTCAGCTGTTTGCTGTATATACCACTAAATACTGTATAAACAACATTATTCACGTACTTGAACTACATAAACCCTCTCACTACCCACAGTGTGTATATAAATATGTAAATATATATAGATAACTTATTCTCTGCACATAGTATATCCATCTTGTATATTCTGTATAGTCAAATTCTTGATCACCTATGCATTTTAACTGTATTGTATGTAAATAATCCCTGTCTTGCAGTTCTGGTTGGATGCTACTGCATTTCACTGGTTCTGTACTAGTACTCTGCACAATGACAATAAAGTTGAATCTAATCTAAAGAACGCTCAGCTCCAGTTACGTTGGAAATTAATGGATGTTTATGAGACGAAGTGAGCAAGCAAAAAAAGGGCTTTACTGATATTTTATCTGCAGTTTAACAGTATCATGGAGTTGTTTAGATGGTAAGTGAATTTTCTATGACAAAATAAAAAAGCTATTTTACATCCTAAGTATATCTGAAAAGGCAATATAGTTGGGGAAGTGTGATTGTTTATGTAAACAAACATGGCGGACGGCTGTGTTTGGTATGTGATTTCTGGTGAATGGCGGCAAGTAGATGGTTGAAAATCGGTATGCAGGTAGTCATAATAGTATTAAATCAGTTTTGGACTGTATATTAAAATATTTTAAGTTATTAAGAATGCAAAAAAATCACGAGTGCATCTGCAGTAAGAGATATACACCTCCAATGGCAAAAAAAAAAGTGAAATAAATAAACAAAGTAGGTGATGGATTTAGGTATTTGCGACAGATGTTGTAAAGCTTAAATGTTGGTCCAGAAAGGTCATCTATGACAGAAAGTTCAATGATCTGCTAGTGGGGCCAGAGAAAATAGCATGGATGGCACCACGGATGGTGTTAAGAATTTTCTTGGCAGTTAGCTGTTTAACAACACGTTTAAAGCATTACAAAACCATAAACTGCAACACATCATTGAAAATTCATTATTTCTGCATTCACACTTGAACTTATTCCCTGCTGATTTTGGTGCAGTTAAAAGGAACATAATGAGTGGTTTAAACTGAACATTGCAACCAAGGAAAAGTGGTTTCAGTTTAATTGGAATCCGTCAATGCTCGTCAACTGTTGATGTAAACTAACTTGATAGGTACCAGATTCTGAGTAGACTACAAATGATCAGCTGATAAACATTTTACGTTTAGTTGAACTAACAGCATCATTATGTGATCAAATATAATGCAATTTAATGTTTTATTTTTTTATTCCTGTGTGTATGTTAAATCTGAAATTGTTTTTGTGTTCAGCTTGACATTGTCTATCATAATCCTTTTTTTTTAATAAACGTTAAAATATCGCAATACAATATATAATGTACTGGAAATTAATGTGGCCATATATTACATTTCTTTATGGGAGAAGTCAGTAACTGAGACAGCAGTGTTGCATTCAAATGAAAATGTGAAATAAGAAAAGTTATGTTAAGTGACTTTAAACTTAATAATCTTCAAAATAATTAAATAATAATAATTAAATAATAGACTATCTTAACTCAAGGAAAAACTTCTTGTTTGTGGAGCCGAGGATCTACACATATGGCATGATGTTAAAATCAACATGAAAACCCAACACATTTTTGCCTGGTATTGGTAAGACAGGTATTAATAATGCATTATTCAGCCTTATTTAGACAGCAATTATGCAAATTGCTCTGATTTGTCAATGTCTTGATTAATTCAAAGGTGGGAACATTTACAGTTACATAAAAGAGCCACTGTGCAGGGAAACAATCTACATGGCATACATGTTTTCTGATCTGGGTGTCCCTGTGTCCCTCTTAATCGTCTTAACTTTCATGAGAATGGAAATGTCTCATCAGTGTTAACAAAATCAGATTAGATCCTTCCCTTTATTATGACAAGTAATTGAATAATTACTTTTTCGTTCTTATTTTAAACCAATTGACCCCTATTAACATTGACTCTAGAGACAAAGCAAGTCATCTCCATCATTCTGACAATAGGCTATATTAATCCCACATTTACAATGTTAAGCATGTGGATACTCGTTTGCATATCTACACACACTCTGCAGATGACAGAAATGGGCAGACTTTTAGCTCCTGACATTTGCACAAAATCCACCAGACAAACTCATTTTAATATTCCGACAACCATATGCACACACAATTTCCAAAACAAAGCTGCTAGAAATTTTGTGGATGGATATAACACGGTCAAATGTATAATGCTCTGTCCCTCTGTCTGGTGCATTATCTCTGCCTCTTGCCAATGCACACAACCAGACACATACACAGACACATGCTGACACCCACGCGCACACACAAACCTTAGCTTTGATTCTTAAGTCAGAGGGTTAAACACTGTCTCAATTAGTTTTGGAGAGGTTGAAAGAATGAAAATAAGGAGAGGCAGTGCTTATGTGAGAGATAACTTTATTCATTCAGGACCTGCTGATGATTGGCATGGCCTCTAGACTCGTGTTCTTTCTGCTCATAAAGTCAGCCAGATGTTATTGATATTCACAAATGTCTGAGATTTACATTTGAACACTTCCGGTAACCCCACACAGATAATACAAAATGTACCTTTGGCACACAATTCAGGCTGCAGGAAATGGAATGTTGAATGTCATCTGATTGTAGATAGGCAGGAATTTAATTTTGGTTTGGCTGCTTGTCTTTGTTCTCAAGTCAAGTTTGTCTTTGTTTATGTGACCAGGAGGCAATGTCATAATTCTATCATATACAGTGATGAAAAAAAGTATTTAGTCAGCCACTGATTGTGCAAGTTCTCCTCCTACTTACTAAGATGAGAGAGGTCTGTATTTTTCATCATAGGTACACTTCAACTATGAGAGACAAAATGAGAAAAAATATCCAGGAAATCACATTGTAGGATTTTTAAATAATTGAATTGTAAATCATGGTGGAAAAAAAAAAATATATATATATGGTCAATAACAAACTCAAATGTTCAACTCAATACTTTGTAACATAACATATATATATATATATATATGTGTGTGTGTGTGTGTGTGTGTGTGTGTGTGTGTGTGTGTGTTTATGATAAAAGTATGACATTGTATCCTGGTCACAAAAATATATATTTGCTTATGATTATGTCAAAATCTCCCATAGAAATAATTCAGTTGAGCTTCAGATGACTTCTTTCTGTTCAATTTAAAAGCTTTAAAACCTCTTGCCATTGATAAAGATATGACTGGTAACCAGAATCAGAGTGACTATTCTATTCTCTATATATCATACACTCATCAGCCACATCATTAGGAACATCTGTTCAACTGCTCCTTAACTCAAAGTTTTAATCAGCCAGTTACATGGCAAAAACTCCAGGCATTTAGACATATAAACATGGCCAAGACAACTTGTGGAAGACAAACCAAATGGGGAAGAAGGGTGATTTAAGTGACTTTGAACATGGCACAGTTGTTGATGCTAGATGGGCTGGCCTGAGTATTTCAGAAACTGCTGATCTGTTGTGGTTTTCACACACCGCAATGTATAGTGTTTACAGACTATGGACTAAAATAGAGAAAACATCCAGTGAGCTGCAGGGCAAAATATCCTGTTGATGCCAAAGGTCCAGAGGAGAATGGCCAGACTTGTTTAGACTAATAGAAACTCAACAGTAACGCAAGTAACCACTTGTTACAGCCAAGATATAGAAGAGAAGAGCATCTCTAAATGCACAAGAAATCGAATCTCGAAGCAGATTGGCTACTGCACCAGAAGACAACAACGGCCACTCCTGTCAGCTAAGAAAAGCATCTGGTGGTACAATTCATATGGGATGTACAACACTGGACAACAGAAAATTGGAAAAATGTTGCCTTGTCCGATGAGTCTTAATGTCTGCTGAGCAATTCGGATGGTAGGGTCAGAATTTGCTTTTATACAACATGAAAATATGATTTTTGCCTTGTATCAGTCTGCTGGGGGTGATGTAGGGGATGTTTACTTGACACATTTTGGGCCCCTTACTAAAAATTGAGGATTGTTTAAATGCCAAAGCCTACCTGAGTATTGTTGTTGACCATGTCCATCCCTTCATGACCACACTGTACCCATCTTATATGCACAATGTCACAAAACACAAATCATCTCAAACTGGTTTCTTGAACATAAGTTTCTTGAACATAACAGATCTCAAACCAATGCAGCACCTTTGGAATGTGGTGGAATGGGAGACAAATGACAATTTTGCAGTAACTGTGTGATGATATCATATCATTTGGACCAAAATCTCTGAAGAATGTTTATAGTACCTTGTTGAATATATGCCTGAAAGAATTAAGGCAGTTCTGAAGGCAAAAGGGATTCAACCTGGGACTTCTGAGACTTAGTTTTTTAGTGACGTTTTGTGTTGACTTAACTTGTATTAACGCTTTAATCGAGCATTGCATTGGACCATCGGCTGCAGCTGAACCATATCTTCACTCGACACCCCACAACACCACCCGAAGCTAAGTACCTTTAATTCATTAAGTGTAGTTAACATGGCTTCCTGCTGTCTTGTTCCTGTGCCAGTGTGGCATGTTTAGCTATCGTCCTCCTCATTGTGGTCAATTTTACTTGTGATGGTGGTATGCTTGTAGCCGTCTGACGGAGAAGATGTATTTTAGAGGCGCGCATCCAGACATCAGAAGAAAGGCTAGCTCAGCTCCTAGCTAAGCAGATCTGGATGCCAAAGGTGAAGTTAGAGCCCCCATCTCGGCAGAGCCCTCGCAGCAGGACAAGTGGGTGACGGTTCAGCGATGTAGTCATAAGGCTAGTCCACAAGAGCACCACTCTTTACCTGTTCACGAGTCCAACAGGTTTGCCCTCCTCAGTGATGCACCCACTGAGCAGCCTGTTGAAAGAGCTCTGGTCATAGGTGACTCTATTTTACGACACGTGAAAGTAGCTACCCCTTTAGGGACACCAGCAGCTAGAGTTACATGTATCCACGGAGCTAGAGTGCCGGACATTGTAACGATTCTTAGTGAACTCGAGAGCCGTAGATTCTCTACGATAGTTATTCGTGTAGGGGCTAATGATATACGCCTTCGTCAGTCAGAGGTTACTAAGGCTAATTTTGTAGAGGTGGTTAGAGTGGTGAAGGCGATGTCCGATGCAGTAGTGTGCTCTGGCCCCATCCCAATGCGGCGAGGTGACCAAGCCTACAGCAGGTTATGGTCGCTGAACTGCTGGCTGTCCAAGTGGTGCTCTGAAAACAACGTGGGCTTTATAGACAACTGGACAGCCTTTGAGGGTAAGCCTGGCCTTTTAGGATGGGACGGTGTCCATCCCACTCGGAAGGGTGCCGCTCTCATCTCCTGCAACATTGCCCATAGTCTTATGGCCCGATTGGTTAGGGGCTGACTATCCAGAGCAGGGGTCAGGCAGCAGACAAACCGGCTTAACCAACTGTCTGCTGGTAGCCATATACCGTCACCCAGAACCCACATTATTGAAACTGTGTCTGTTACCCGCATCTGCCCTAAACGTAAACGCTCTCAAAAGGTCTGTTTTAATAACCTCATTAGTATAAAGAGATAGCTTCCCAGATAGCACAAATAGCTCCCAAAGAAATAACAACATTAGACTAAAGCTAGGATTACTTAACGTTAGATCACTTACAAACAAAGCAGTGATTTTAAATGAAATAATCACTGATAAACGTTTACATGCTCTCTGTCTCACTGAGACTTGGATTAGACCTGATGAATATTTAGCCTTAAATGAAGCCTCACCTCCTGGATGCAGTCATGCTAATCGCCCTCGTCCTAATGGTCGGGGGAGGCATAGCCACAATTTTTGACAAAGAGCTAGGTGTTACAACTAAATCCCATTACAGGGCTAATGAAATACTGATTCTTAATGTGACTGATCCATCATTATGGAAGTCAAAACCACATTTTTTTTCAGCTTACACTATTTACCTCCCTCCTGGTCCCTATTCAGAATTTCTTCAGGAATTTGCTAACTTTCTTTCCTGCTTACTACTGTCAACAGATAAGGCTTTAATTGTAGGTGATTTCAATATTCACTTTGACAATGAGCAGGATCCACTTATAATTGCTTTCGAGTCCATCTTAGAATCCATGGGTATCACTCAGAATGTGATGGGACCAACCCACCGCTGTAATCATACTTTAGATCTAATATTAACATTTGATATCAAAATAGATAACCTTGATGTTTTCCCCCAAAGTGATTCGATTTCAGATCACTATCTTTTAGTATTTGAGCTATCTCTAATAAATAAAATCCTTCTGCCTCGTTATCACACTAAGCACACTATCACATCTGCTACTCCAGCTGCGTTTATTAAAAACCTACCAGACTTAAAATTTAATACACCTATGGAGATAAATCATCTTGTGTAAATGAGCAATTAGAATGTGTGCTTCGCTCAACCCTGGACATGACTGCCCCTGCTAGGGTCAAACGTATTAGGGAAAAAAGGCTAGCACCATGGTATAATGACCACACCCCTACCTTAAAGCAAAGAACATGGCATTTAGAGCACAAGTGGAGACATAGTAAATTGGAGGTGTTTAAGCTTGGTTGGAGGGACAGCATGACAGAGTATAAGCATGCCCTCACTAAAGCTAAAGCTGCATACTTCTCTTCAATCATAGAGAAAAATAAGAATAATCCAATATTTCTTTTTAATACAGTCTGCAAATTAATAAAAATCCCCACAGAAAGTGATTCTCCCGTTCTGTGTCATTTTAATAGTAATGATTTTCATGACTTTTTTTAATGATAAGATAGAGAACATTAGGCATAAAACTCAATGCTCATCACATCACCAAACTATTCAGCCACCTTCCAGATGCAGCACTAGTGAAGACATCTGTTTAATGAGCTGTAAATCAAGATTAGAATCTTTTACCCCAATTACTAATACTTAACTATCCGCACTGATCAGCTCGTCTAAGTCATCAACATGTTTATTAGATCCCATTCCTACACGTTTACTCAAACAAGTAATACCTAGTATTATAGAGCCACTGTTAGTTATTTTAAAGTCATCCTTTACCTTTGGTTATGTGCCCAAATCCTTTAAAGCTGCCGTTATCAAACCACTGATTAAAAAAGCCACTCTTGACATTTGTGTGATATCTAATTATAGACCAATTTCAAATCTACCGTTTCTGTCCAAAATCTTAGAAAAAGCCGTCTATCAGCAGCTCTGCAGTTACCTCCAAAGGGATGAAATTTATGAAACATTTCAGTCTGGCTTCAGGCCCCATCATAGTACTGAAACAGCATTGATTAGGGTACTAAATGACTTGTTAATGTCCGCAGATAAGGGATGTGTTTCTTTTCTTGTTCTGTTAGATTTAAGTGCAGCATTTGACACTATAGATCATGATGTTTTACTAAACAGACTAGAAAATACTATAGGTATTAAGGGATTAGCACTTTCTTGGTTTAAATCCTACTTGACCGACCGGTACCAGTTTGTTCATATAAATAATCTAAGGTCTAAGATCTCAAAAGTAAGTATGGCGTGCCTCAGGGGTCAGTGCTTGGCCCGCTTTTATTCTCTCTGTACATGCTGCCACTAGGCTCAGTTATTCGTAAACATGGCATTAGTTTCCACTGCTATGCAGATGATACACAGTTGTACATATCAGCTAAACCTAATGACAGCCTTACAATCAACAAAATTGAGGACTGTGTAAAGGAAATAAAAGATTGGATGTTATTTAATTTTCTCTTACTTAACTCAGATAAAACTGAGGTTCTATTAGTGGGACCCAAGGCTGTGAGAGACTTGTTGGCTACATCTATCCTAAACCTAGATGGCGGTCCAGTACTGCCCAGTCCGTCTGTAAAAAACTTAGGGGTTACATTTGATTCAGATCTCTCCTTTGATGTGCACATTAGCAGCATCACTTGAATTGTTTTCTTTCAATTACGTAATATCGCTAAACTTAGAAATATCCTCTCTTTTAATGATGCAGAGAAACTTGTTCATGCATTTATAACCTCAAGGTTGGATTACTGTAACACCTTATTTACTGGATGCTCTAGTAAATCTATAAATAAACTTCAGTTAGTTCAGAATGCAGCTGCCCGAGTGCTAACTTGAATTAGAAAATTTGATCATGTCACTCCTGTTCTATCATCACTACACTGGTTACCAATCAAATTCCGCATTGATTACAAAATACTTCGTATAACTTATAAAGCTCTACATGGCCTGGCCCCACATCATCTGAGTGAACTCTTAGAGTTTTACAATCCAACTCGTCTACTTCGTTCGCAGGGTGCAGGGCTTCTTTTAGTTCCTAGAATTAAAAAAGTCACAGCAGGGGGAAAGGCTTTCTCATACATGGCCCCCCAACTATGGAATAAACTTCCCACTTTCGTTCGAGATTCAACACTCTCCAAAGTTTTTAAGTCTAGGCCTAAAGGACATACTTATTTCCGCAGGCTTTTGAGTAGATTTAGACCAGGTTGCTGGTTTGGGTTTCCTGGGGCCAGAAGTCTGGAGTCATTCTGGCCTCCTGCCTTGCCCGCGTAGCCGGGAGTGTCGAGTGGGCGGTCCTGGCGAACTAGCTCTGGTCCTCGGTGATCTTGAACTCATGCAACCTTGGCCTCAGAATAAGCGCAGAGCTGGTGGTCTCTAGTCAAAGAGTCCTTCTGGTGATCAGAGACTTGGGTTCTTCTTCTGCCGCTCGTGGGTTTGCCAATGTCTCATGTGATCCCTCTTGGCGTGTTTCCTACCATTATTCCTCCCTCTTTCTAGCTTCTACTAATGCCTTCTATAGCTAATGTGCCGGGGTCTCATGCTACACTTGCATCATGACTGACTTGCATCAGTGATTGTTAATAAACACTGTGCTCTTAAATCAATAACGATTACATTTCTGTTTTCTCTCCGAGCTGTGTGTCCGCAGTTACGGCCCCCCACACATGATGTACAGCTGATGGAGCTCCACTGTGCATAATTCACATTTTATTTATTCTACATGACTTCCATGACTTTAGTTTCAGTTTCGCTCTTCGATTTATCATCATAGCCCGGGCCACTTAATGTCGATGTGATACTTCACATTTTAATTCGAACTTTGACTCCATTACTTTATTTTTCGCTCTTAGATTTAAATCATCATAACCGGGGCCACTTAATGTCGATGTCATACTCACATCTATTCAAACTTGGACACATGACTTTAGTTTCGTCTCTTAGATTTATCATCTACCGCCGCCAAGAGGGTTGGGGTCCTTTTTGAGTCTTGGTCCTCCCAAGGTTTCTTCCTAGAACTAGGGAGTTTTTTCCTTGCCACTGTCGCCCTAGGCTTGCTCAATTTGAGATTGGACGTAGTTATTAGGAGATAATCTAAACTTGTAAAGTTGCTTTGAGACAATGCTCCATTGTAAAAAGCGCTATATAAATAAATCTGACTTGACATGACTTGACTTTAACTATTGAAGTGGTTGGTGAGTATATATTGAGTGCTGTAAAATGTTTGTCATAAAAGCTATATTCAAACATTTCTCTATGGGATTGACAACAAAAAGGAATATGTGGCTGCATGTTTTTCATTCCAGCCGAAAGCTACAAATGATATACCACTCATCAGTTGATTAAGACCAAGTGACTGAACAAGCTGAATCAGATTTAGTTCCTTCTTGTTTGGAATGGAAACCTATAACTACACCAGCCTGTCATAGATGTCGTCTTTTCTATGTCTGTCAATAGGGACAGCATTAGTTTGCGCTTTAGTACTAGTAGTGACTGTGCACTTCATTCTCACTGAGCTCAGAGTCACTTTCAACCAGTTTGTGTAGCCAGCCATTTTCCAACTCATCTCAGTTTTGACCTAAATTTTCTGTATGTGTACGCAATTGCTACATACTCAAAATTCCAGTTAATATTTAAACAGGAATTCTTATAACCTCCAGTGTTTTGATGCCAATATTTTTTGTGATACACATAAATGCTTTGTGATACACATAAATCATCAAATACTGTTCCACCATTTCACAACTCATGACTCAGTTAGCTTAATGAAAGCTTAGCTGGTTTGAATAAACTGAGTTAGAATATGGAAAACCACTAAATCTTTCTGTTTTACCTTGGTTTCCCAGCAGCTAAAAAACATCTACAATGAACTGGGCAAAGCAAAAACATCATATAAGAGCTAACATAGTGGATGCTAAAGAAGTCTATATGTTGTAATGTAACCAAGTCAGCACATGAGTCTGCTATCTAAGCTTACAAATATTTGTATCCCTAACGAAAGCTATGTACAACAGGATTATGTACAGATGCAACATAAATGATGCTATAGTTTATGTAAAATATTTGTTTGGAACAATGATATCGTTGCCAAGAATAGCACAGTCAGCATGACGGCATGCAAGCTTAGCTTACTAGCCCTTCAGTGAGCCTCACCAACAACAAGTTGCACCAATATTAGTGTTACAACAAACAGAAAATGTATATGAGTGGAAGCATCTGCTAATTTGCTAATACAGGTTAACATTCACATATTAGTTTCACTTTAATTCAATAAAAATTATATCATTTAAACGTCTTGATGCAGGTAAGAAAATAATCCAGGTAAGAAAATCACAGAAGTTGAATCTGTTCATCTGGACATAGGTTTTGTCAGAGAAACGTTTCGTTACTCATCTAAGTGACGACAATGGTCACGTGTGCCATTCACACAGGATTGGGGAAGGGCTGCGATGGCTGCGTTGTAAAATGGTTTACACCCACCTGTAGTTTACACCCACCTACAGGTCAGTGGCCACTCTTTCAAGGATGAAGACGTGCAGATCCTTGATAGGGAGGAACGATGGTTTGAACGCGAAGTAAAAGAAGCCATTTTTGTAAAAAGGGAACGTCCATCCCTGAACCGAGGAGGGGGCCTCAGAGTACACCTCTCACCATCTTACAATGCAGCCATCGCAGCCCTTCCCCAATCCTGTGTGAATGGCACACGTGGCCATTGTCGTTAATGGCTATGTCAATCAGCATATTAAACTGATCACTGGTCCCATTGTTATGCGATGGTTCTGGAACCAGTCGTTATTCAAAGGTGCTGTATATAAGATTGGGGAAGTTTTCCAACTAGCTGAGACTGAAGAAGTCACTTAGACGAGTGACGAAACGTTTCTCCGACAGAACCTATGTCCAGATGAATAGATTCAACTTCTGAGATATATCATTTAAACATTGTATAATTCTAAATTAGACAATAAATATTGTATTAATGAAAAAATGTTCTTCTATACTGGGCGGTTATATGAGTGCACCATTAGAATCACTTTTATGAAAAAAGCATAACAGAGCCTTATGAAGATTTATGAAAGTCATGCAAAGTGTTACATCATCTGAATGCAGGCTGAAAAGTCAATAAAACTGGAGTACATATATTTTAAAGGAGTGCAGATGTTTTAAAGGTCTTTTCACACTTGTTCAACTGTGCCATCTGTTCGAAAGCAGATGTTCTATTATACATTTCCACTTTGTTTACATGCTTTGAAAGATGTACTTATGGCATATTCACTGGCAACACTGAAGTCTAATAGATTTGAGTTAACTTCGTCAACTGATAAAATAGCTTTCTTAATAAAATACAGTTTGAAGTTTGTTTTGTGAGTCATCATCACTCAGACAGTACAGCTACTTATAAAGTGAAGGCTTCATATTGCAGCTGCAGTATGAAAATGGTCCAATGGACCAAGCCACCAAAGTTCTCCATCACGGTGAAAACAGCAGCCCTTTTGGCACTATCAAGTTTCTTATTCTAGTATGTATACTGTATTAAATAGTTAATTCATTGAAATAGTTCATATTCATACCCATTTAATCCAATTCAGGATCATGGAAAGCCAGAGCCTAAGAGGTAGCAGTGGAAAGGTAGAAACCAACCCAAGACAGGGCACCAATCCATTGCTGCACACATGCACACACACACGCGCACACACACACACACACACACTGGGAAACTTTTAGAGACGTAACCCATGTATTGGATTGTGGGAGCAAATTGGAGTACCCAAAGAAAATCCTTATGTGTGGGGAACATGCCAGCCCTATACGGACAAAGTTTGTCGCTCTCTGGAACTATGGGGTGAAAGTACTAACCAATTGTGCCATTTGTGACCATAAAAAAAAACAAAACAAAACAAAAAAAAAAAAATATATATATATAGTAAATAGTATTAGCAGCAATATTAACCTTTTCCATTTTTATGAACGTTCTGTCTAAGGTTTTCCTGCCTTGCTCCTTGTGCCTCCAGCTAGGCATTGACTTTCGTGCGAGCCTGACCAGGATTAAGTGTAGTGTATCACACACATTCAAAAACAGAATTTTATTAATTTTAATCAAAAATGTATCTAGTCACCAGTTTGATAAAGCACATATCTGGTAGAGAAGAGCTTCACTGTCCCCACATGTTAGATTTCATAATAGCTTCTCTGTATATCTTACCTGTTCAGTTGCAGCAATTCATAAACATATTCTCATATTTCCTCATTTGGTGACAGCTAATCAAAATTAACATCTGTTTTGTGGTTTCTCCTAAAGAAAGACGTAAAGGAAGATTAAGCAGTTGTTGCTAACAACTGAAATAAACACTGGTCAAGTGCAGGACAGTTGGTGATGCAATCGGTATTTACGTAGAGTACAGCTGCATCTTAATTTGTTCCTGTTCTCAGTCATGCCTTATTTACTAAATTATGTTCAATTTAGAACACTAGGTAGCACACTAGTAAAGGACAAAAATCTAACAGATTTCAGACAATACTTACATGAGTGCAATGGAATGCAAGACTGCTGTTAAAGTATGCTAGCAATTTCATCACAGAATTACTAAGACACTTCAGCTATGTTCAAATATATGACCAATCATAATTTAATGGCAGATAAATCCACGTCTTGTTTCTTGAACACAAGCTTAATTTGTGTAACTATTGCACTCATCAGTAGTGTGTGTATCCACCATCTTCAGAAAATTCAGAGCTGAAAGAAATTGCTCTGAATTGCTCTGAATCTCTGTGGTATCATGTGCATTGAGTGCATTGGTTGTACACCAGATTTATGGTTTGTTATGGGTAATAATATAGTGCACTAAGCAGTCAAATGGAATGCCCACTGTCAACTCAGACTGCATAACAAAATGACTGACACCATAGATACTGCACTATATCGGGGAAAAGGAACAATTCAGACACAGCTTACTTTGTTAACCTGTCTAAAGACAAGGAAGAAAGCTCTTTAGGTAGAGAACGCATTACTTAGTTAGTAGACAGCAAGGATGCTCACAGGGTACTGTGACAGACCTGATAAGTAGTCTGGAAAAACGTTGACAAATTCATGTTCTTAAAACAAAATTCCATTCACAATTAAAAAAATATATATTAGCAAATTCAGACTGTCATATGGAGCAGCAGTCCACCACCACAGGTACATGAGTCCCAGTGTTGCCTTCTGGCTGGGTCGAGTGTCCCATGCATGCATGATTAGTTGTGTCTGAAGGAGAGAAGGCCAGCTAAGATTTCATCCTCCACCGCTGCAACAGCAACCACTGCCAACCCCACAAAGGAATGGGTGTTTCAATCAACGGGATGACAATCAGGTGTGAGTGGGCACCCTGTTTTATTTAAAGAACAGGGATCTATCAAAGTCTGCTCTTCAAAGCACACGTTTGTGGAAGTGTATCATGGCACGAACAAAGGAGATTTCTGAGGACCTCAGAAAAAGAGCATCCCACCCAGCCAACCTGTTCTCAACTGTTATGCACTAGAGTCCCCTGTGATGCTGAGGACAAGTGGGGATAAACAAGTGGAAAACAAAGAGCAAATACTGTGGAACACTGGAATAGAGGTGAGAAGTCATTAAAACATCATATATTCCAACTGTTTTCATGTGGGCATTGGAAAAATGGAAGGTAGTTCTTCTGAATAGCAGGTTAGGGTATTAAAATAACACATGCATTATAGCAGGAATTTGAATTACAGGGTTCGACCAGAGGTTGTCAAAACATTTGCATAAGGCTGTTTTAACACGTTTTTTGTAAAGTGATCAGCTCTCAGATATTTAATATATGTCTCATCTTCTGCAATGTGTGTGAGAAACAAAGTCTAGTGAGTAGGGACTCTGGTAGCCTAGTGGTTAAGGTACTGTTCTATTGGTTCAGAAGGTCCAGGGTTTAAAACCCTTCTCTGCCATACTGCCCTGTTGGGACCTTGAGCAAGGCCCTTAACACACAATTGCTCAGATTGTAAGAATGTATCAATTGTAAGTCACTCTAGAGATAGTCATCTGCTAAGTGACATAAATGTAAGAAAGTGACACTTTTGCACTTATTTCTCCTATTGTTTGATAAGTAATTTTGTTTGACATACCGACTTATTATCCTTATTTCATTATTATCATATTTGTTGCATGTATTGAGCAAAGGTGCATGGAAATCCAGTGATGTCCCTGTCTCAGTCAATTGTTTATATTAAACTGATTTGGTTAGCAATATAATAAATCTGTAGATGATGTGAGATGGAAAACACAGTTTAGCAGTAATAACTGTAACCTGGAAGAACTGTGCCTGTCGATGTGAAATGTCTGTTTCTTTCCTACTAGGACATGCCGCAACCTTTCCAAAATTTTGGCAGTATTATGGGCTGCATTTTATGAAGTAATAATCTTGTAACTTGCTTTTACTCCTACATGGAAGGACTAAAATTACATCTGGCTCTTGATATTCTTGATGAATACCCATCCTGGTGTAACCTCCTGTGCCAAATTGCCACACACTCTATGCTGATTCTCTGTGGCTTAGATATTTTAATGAATGTGACTGCAGCCAATCACAGGTTATACCTACTAAAACAAGAGAAATGATGCAACTTTCTAAAAAACAAAACAATGAGTAATAATGATAGATAAAGAAAATTACAGTTAATGCCATCAGTCTTTCCCTTTGTTATGCTATGTGACACATGGCTCTGATTTCTCAAATTTATTTGCTGTACAAGTTCAGTGTAACAATTATCTAACTCTGTTGTAGTTTTTGGCCTGCAGTATTAGCTGTATAGCAATTAATAGCAATCAAACTACAACAATGGCAACACTACAGGCAAGAGGGAATAACAGGCTAAATACCTATCTGAAATAAATAAGTTTCCAGTAAGGTTAATGCAGTGTTACAAATGTGATATGGGAATTGTACAACAGGTGACTTGATATACAGAAACTGTTGACCATTTAAATTGATGACATAAACCAAGTTAACTTCCAGACTATATATTTTTTTAACTTGGTTAAAAAGTTAGTCACCATAATAGATAAACTAACTACAGTGCTTTCTCAGAGCAATTTTGTATTCATCTTCAGTGGATATCAAATTTCCAGTAGTTTGTGTACAGACGCAACACATCTTTTAGTGATGCAACAGTGAAAAGTCATATTTACTCCACTGACATGAAACTCTCCTCTGTAAAGATGGTGATTTCAATTTCTTGACATTATCAATGCATCTTTGATATGGCATTTTCTACATGGTTTTACTTTCTTTCTTTGTCTATGTGGTGGTTTTGTTCTCCCATGGTCCATGGTTTTCACTAGATTAGTCAGTTTCTTCCTACATTCCAAAGACATGCATTGGTCACTCTAAAACCCAGCAGCGTGCAGAGCATATAGAGGTTATCCCTTCTGTTACACACCTGAATCCCGTCCCGCACAGTAAATTTACCACAGAAACTTAACTCAATTATTCAATGATTATTCAATCCATATTATTCAATGGATTACAAAATGCAGATCACGATAAATAATCCACAAATTTTACAAATACAATCATTCAGCAAAGTCATAATATAAGCCCTCATAGGGAAAATCATAAATCTGATTGGTCAGATTCCTTGTCCGTTTGTTAACAGACTCATATTGCTGGACCCTTCAAAATATAACTAGAAGAGTCACGCAAACACGTAGACAGGAGTCATTCTAATGAGCAGTTTTGATTGGTTAGTAGCACTCTCAGTCAGATATGTATCCTATAGCAGCAAAAAAAACACAGAGCAGTGTTTTGAATTGAATGTTTTTGATTTTTACTTTATTCATGAAAAAATATTTTACACAATATTCTACATACACCTGCTTGTTACCCCTTAGGGTTAGAAGGGCCTGATCGCTCGCCACTGCTAAAACACATTATGGGTGTGTTTGATGAGTGCAATTGCAACCTTGCTCCTGTCATGTATATAGGCATTGATGATTACATGATGCTAATAAATAAAGAAATAGCTTGTGTAACACCACCCAAATCAGTCAAATCATAAATGTTAAGTTAAGCTTTTTGAGATATGTTTGCTATGCTGAAAATGAGTGTTTTCCTTTCTCCAGACATAACACTTCCCAATTAAACAACAAAACTTCTAATTTGGTCTAATCCCTCCATAATGTTGTTTTGGCCTTCTGGCTTGCTTACTTGATCTTTATCAAACTACAAATGAGTAGCTATATCCTATTTGGAGAGCAGCGGCTTCATCTTGCAACCCTGCCAATCACACCACTGTTGTTTAGTGCTCTTCTGATTGTGGACTCATGAGCAATAATATTAACTAATGTGACAGAGGCATTTAGTTCAACATCAGTGTCCCTGAGCCTTTGTGATCTTGGAGACTATTAACCACCTTGCTCTTGGAGTGAGCTTTGTTAGTGTTTGCTACATTGGTTGGTTCAACAATGGTTTGCATTTCTTCCATTTCCACTAGATTTTGGAACATGTCTGTGAGGTCAGCTTTTGATGTTAGACAATAAGCCCTGGCTTACTTTTACCATTTCAGTGCAGTTTCAAGGTGTCTGATGGAGTTAAAGTTAGGCCAAACAAGTTCTCAATCAAATTTGGCAACTCAATTATCTATAGACTTTGTTTAAGGACAGCAGGGCATAAAGTTGATGAACTGACTTATTGGAAGTAGAAACCTATAAATGTGTTATGTTGAGAGTCACCGGGGTATAAGTACACCCCATTCTACTTCCACTATTTGTCTATGGAAAATCCAGAAATGTATGTTTTATATTACAAATGTGTTACAAGTGAGTGTTATTGAAATAGCAAAGCTTAATAATTAGAAGGGGTGTACACAAACTTGATTTGACTTGATTGACCAAATTCCAGATTCACTTTGCCTTGATTCATTTTGTTCCATATTCCAAACTAGCAGCAAATCAAGCACTGGAAAATTGTTGTATGAAATGGTTCTGGAACCATAGCTACCCTGCATGAAGTATTAGACACTGTATACATTTTGTTGGCAACAATTTGCCTTTTCACAGTCTTTAACTACCATCACTCAGCAAGCTAAATATTTGGTCCAAAATGCTCTTATTGTAAAATGGCAAAATCAGACTACAGGCAGCTGTGTATTGTGGGATATGAATGAATTGAATGAATAGCCCAGGTGGTAGAACCCAACTAAGTTCTTACAGGGTTCGAATCATTATGATTAGAATATAAATAGACTGGTCTATGAACTTTGCATAGACACAATTATTAAACAACCCAATCATTGCTAATTAATTGCTTTTCTTTTTCACTGGTATTCACTAGAATCAGCAGCATGTGGTTTTGATGGTGGTTCTGTCTAAATATCTCTCAGAAACTTGGGTGTGCTGTATTATTTGAAGTCAAGCAAAACTGAGAAAATATGAGTGGGAGAGAGCATGGGGGGGGGGGGTTAGAAGATGGAGCCATTTATCTGAAATAAATTCCAGCAGATTTACATTTGTGCAGCTTTTTCCAACCAAAGCTTTCATTATTTAATGTTTACTCAACACAAAACCACATTCATCTATGCAGAGATTTAAATGCCAAAGAACATCACCGTTTAATGACACACATGAGTGAAACAACCATAAAAAGTTTTATCATCGAAGTATTTTCCATAGACAGATTTTGCAAATATTTGAGCTATGGTGGCATGGTGGTGCAGTGATTGTTGCTGTTGCCTCACAGTTCCAGAGATTGATTCCTGGCCTTGACGCTGTCTGCGTGGATTTTACATGTGCTCCCCATGCTAATAAGTCATGACATTAAAATTACGTACATTACTAATGACAAACAAACTAACAATATACTGTACCTGTTTTACTGTAAGCCATATGAACGGGTGGCAATAAAATTGCTTAGGTACTGCTTTAGCTAAATTACAGAAAGGAGTAAAATCAACAGTCAAAGTCAACAGTCTTTTTTAGTGACAACGTCAGAAGGTTCTTGTTTTTCTCTTTGCACTGTATACACAAGAACCTAAATTAATCAATTATTAGTTTTACTTTAAAAGCACCATACAAATGTATGGTGCTTTTATAATGTATACCCACTTATACCTGTTAAGGTTCAACATATTAAAAACCGTCGAACCATGCAACAGAAATATAAGGTTTATTTAGGACTCTACATGCAGTTAGCTCCTCATGGAATTGGTGAACCAAAATATAAATAAATAAAAGAAACAGTGGTTCACAAAAAAAAAAAGAAAAATAAATAAAAATGTTAAAAAATGGCTGGAAACCAGCCGCTAGATTGCTCAGGCAGGGTATTTCTAGTGCCGGTCCCAAGCCCGGATAAATGGTGAGGGCTGCGTCAGGAAGGGCATCTGGTGTAAAACATTTGCCAAATAAAGTATGCGAGTTCATAATAATTTCACCATACCGGATCGGGTCGCGGCCCGGGTTAACAACGACCACCACTGGTACTGGTAGCAACATGGTCCCAGCGGAAATTGGACTACTGTTTGCCCGACGACAAGAGAGGACGTGTGAGGAGACAGAGAGAAATCAGGAGGGGTCAGAATATAGCACTGAGGATAGCAACTCTAAATGTAGGGACGATGACAGGGAAATGTAGAGAGCTGGCTGATATGATGCAAAGGAGAAAGGTCGATGTTTTGTGTGTGCAGGAGACAAAGTGGAAGGGTAGCAAGGCTCGATGCATTGGTGCAGGGTTTAAACTGTTCTACCATGGTGTGGATAGGAAGAGAAATAGAGTTGGTGTGGTCCTGAAGGAGGACTATGTAAAGAATGTCGTTGAGGTGAAAAGGGTGTCAGATATAATAATATGTTTAAAGCTGGAAATTCAGGGCGTAATGGTGAATGTTGTTAGTGGCTATGCACCACAAGTTGGCTGTGAATTAGAGGAGAAAGAGAGATTCTGGGGGGAGTTAGATGAAGTGGTTGAGAGCATTCCCAGGGAGGAGAGACTGGTGATTGGTGCAGATTTCAATGGTCATGTTGGTGAAGTTAATAAAGGAGATGAGGAAGTGATGGGCAGGTTTGGTGTTAAGAATAGGAACCTAGAAGGACAGATGGTGGTGGATTTTGCAAAGAGGATGGAAATGGCTGTGGTTAACACATATTTCCAAAAGAAGGAGGAGCATAGGGTGACTTATAAGAGTGGAGGGAGGAGCACACAGGTAGACTACATCCTATGTAGAAGAGGTTGCTTAAAAGACTTGGTGATTGTAAGGTAGTGGCAGGGGAGAGTGTAACTAGACAGCATCGGACGGTGGTGTGCAGGATGGCTCTGGTGGTTAGGAAGAGGAAGAGGACAAAGGCAGAGCAGAGGACCAAATGGTGGAAGTTGAGAAAGGAAGAATGTTGTAAGGAGTTCAGAGAGGCTTTAGGTGATAAGAAAGAGCTATGGGACTGTGGTAGCCTAGCGGTTAAGGTAGTTGACAATGGACCAGAAAGTCCAGGGTTCAAATCCCACCCAATTGTAAGTCGCTCTGGATAAGGGTGTCTGCTAAATGCTGCAAATGTAAATGTAAATGTAAATGCAAATGACTGGGTAGTAGCAGCAACAGTAATTAGACAGACAGGTAGAAAGGTACTGGATGTGTCTTCTGGACTGGCAAAGGATGAAAAGGAAACCTGGTGGTGGAACGAGGAAGTGCAGGAGGTAATTCAGAGAAAGAGGTCAGCCAGGAAGAAATGGGACAGGTACAGGACTAAAGAGAATAGGCAGGAGTACAAGGAGATGTGGCAAAGAGGGAGGTAGCAAAGGCCAAGCAGAAGGCCTACGATGAGTTATATGAAAGACAGTAGGAAAGGAGAGAAGGAGTTGTATCTGCTGAGAGATACAGAGAGACAGAGAGATAGAGAGATAGAGCTGGAAAGGATGTGCAGCATGTCAGGGAGATCAAGGATAGAAATGGAAATGTACTGACAGGTGAGGAGTGGGTGAGGGAAAGATGGAAGGAGTATTTTGAAGAGTTGATGAATGTAGAAAATGAAAGGGAAAGAAGGTTGGATGGCGTAGAAATTGTGGAACAGGATGTAGCAAAGATTAGCAAGGACGAAGTGAGGAAAGCTTTGAAAAGGATGAAGAACGGAAAGGCAGTGGGACCTGATGACATACCGGTTGAGGTATGGAAAAGTCTAGGAGAGCTGGGAGTGGTGTTTTTGACTAGATTATTCAGTGGAATTCTGGTGAATGAGAGTATGCCGGAGGAATGGAGGTAAAGTTTGCTTGTACCGATTTTTAAGCAGAGGGGTGATGTACAGAGTTCTGGCTCTTACACGGGCATAAAGTTGATGAGCCACACAATGAAGAGTTGGGAGAGAGTTGTGGAACCTAGGCTCAGACAGGAGGTGACAGTGTGTGCACAACAGTATGGTTTCATGCCAAGGAAGAGCACCATGGATGCGACTTTTGCTTTGAGACTGCTGATGGAGAAGTATAGAGATGGTCAGAAACAGCTACACTGCGTCTTTGTGGATTTGGAGAAAGCTTATGACAGGGTGCCAAGGGAGGAACTGTGGTGGTGTATGAGGAAGTCTCGAGTGGCTGAAAAGTACGTAAGATTCGCGCAGGACATGTATGACAACAGCGTGACAGCGGTGAGATGTGCTGTAGGAGTGACAGATAGCTTCAAGGTAGGGGTGGGACTGCATCAAGGATCGGCCCTGAGTCCCTTCTTATTTGCTCTAGTGATGGACAGACTAACAGATGAGGTCAGACAAGAATCGTCGTGGACTATGATGTTTGCAGACGACATTGTGATCTGTAGTGAGAACAGGGAAAAGGTAGAAGAGAACTTGGAGAGGTGGAGGTATAATCTGGAAAGGAGAGGAATGAAAGTCTAATGTAGTAAGACAGAATACATGTGTGTAAATGAAAGGGAGGCAGGTGGAACAGTCAGGCTACAGGGATTGGTGGTCACAAAGGTCCAGGAGTTCAGGTACTTGGGATCAACTGTCCAAGGAAATGGGGAGTGTGAAAAGGAGGTAAAGAAGAGAGTACAGGCAGGATATAGTGGGTGGAGAAGAGTGTCAGGAGTGCTGTGTGACAAAACGGTCACAGCAAAAGTGAAAGGAAAGATTTATAAGAGAGTAGTGAGACCAGCCTTGTTGTATGGCTTAGAGACAGTGGCACTGACAAAGAGACAGGAAGCAGAGCTGGAGGTGGCAGAACTTAAGATGTTGAGGTTCTCTTTAGAAGTGTCTAGGGTGGACAGGATTAGGAATGAGATCATCAGAGGGACAGCACAGGTTGGATAGTTGGGAGACAAAATTCGAGAGGGAAGACTGACATGGTTTGGACATGTGCAGAGGAGGGATAGTGAATATGTTGGTAGGAGGATGTTGGAGATGGAGCTGCCAGGCAAGAGACAGACAGGAAGACCAAAGAGGAGTTATTTGGTTGTGGTAAATGAAGATATTCAGGGAGTTGGGATGAGAGTAGAGGACATGGAGGACAGGGTGAGGTGGAAACGTTTCTCGCTGTGGTGACCCCTGAATAAGGGGAGAAGCTTGAAAGAAGAGTAGAAGAAAAGAATTAAAGAATGGCTGCCAACCTTCTGATCGAACCGGATTGATCACAACATGCTCTAAACGCTGCCACGAGTTGTTTCAATGATGTGAACGAAAACCGAAAGGATGTAACAACAGCACACGCTGCATGGAGCCGAACTAAAAAAAAAACCACTCCTTTACATATGACAAATGAAAGGAGGAACAGCCGGCCACGTGCGTACTTAAAAGCACTATGGCAGACAAAAAATTAAAGAAAACGAATGAAAAGCAAAACTAAAAAACACGGGCCTTGCGCAATCGGCGTATCACTCGCTATAAAATTCAGGCCGAATCATGTGCAGCACAGCGAGATCCCGAGCGGAGTCGAGTGGGGCATGTCACAAACGCCTCGGCAAGCGACACCGGAAAGAGAGCCTTGAGGCTTAAAAATGGGCAGCACACAAACCCTCTCCAAGACGCAAAGGGGAATCTATTCCTGCATTAACCACTAAAGCCCTATCTTACCTCCGGTCTTCTGAGCCGCACTACGACCAATTTCTTAAAGGAGCAGTCTACCAGTAGGCCTAACAGGGCTGGAACGTAAATACCACCTACAAAGATCGTAGTTATAAGGCAGCGAGATCAATGTTGCTAATCAATGTCCATAAAGTGGTCTAGCAAGAGCATGCGGCATCAATAAGCATGCGCAGACGAAAACAGTGTCAACTCTGCAAAGAGGAAGTCAAGTTATCTATAATTATATATATATATATATATATATAATATATATGAGATATATGTATATAATATATATATATATAATATATATAGATAGATAGATAGATAGATAGAGAGAGAGAGAGAGAGAATCTTCAGATTAAACAATTTTTTATAGGTGCAGAGCTGTTACAATCTGAACTTGGTCACCAGCATTCATGAATTTCAGTTTCCCAATTCATCCCGCTCACCTTCAGTCAATCCTCTATCTTGCACTCCCAATCATCTCTTTATTGATTCCACAAACTGTAAATATGTGTTCATTTGTTTGTGTGTTTCCTTGTTTCTCCCATTTACTTGTGATTCCGAGCTCTGGATGAACACTCTGCATGTTGTGTATTCTCAAATTAGACCTATATCTGTTTGTGGATTATTCACCAGTTTACTAACAGTGTATTACCTGAGTGATTGCTGTGATGTGTTTTCAATAAATACCTGTGATATAACTTTGAGCAATCATCTCTGTTCCTAGATGGACATGTCATAAGCCCAGAGCATGATAAAACAAATCTGAAATAATATGAATATGAATAACAGACCAACTATGATAAGTTCTTTTAAAACAGTCAGTTTTCAGTTATCTTCAAGAACAGTCTGCATCTTAGAGAACCAAAACAGTTACAGTAAAGGTAATGGGTGGTCCTGTCAAATATTTATTTCATTTAGAATTAATGATTACTGGCCCTTATAGTATCCTGCTCTTTATTAATGTTTCATGTCTTGTGTAAAGCTAAATTTTGCTTGTAGACGTTGCTTTCATGTGACAAGGCTTTTCACCTTTTTTCCTTTTCCAATTCCATACCAGAGTAGCTGAAAGCAAAAACCTATTTATTAGTCAAAAAGAGTGCAGGAAATAACTGAATGCTGATAGTTTGACAGGCAACTACAGACAAAAAATATGAGGTGACATGGATTAATCAGGATTAATGTTAAAATTGGCACATGCTGCTGCGAGCACATATGAGATTAACTGCACCATATACATTCCACACCACTTAAGCGGCCAACCTCAAATTTGAACAAAACACTGGCACACATGACCCCAGTAATGACTGCCAATTATAGCCACAAATGTAAACATCTCAGAAAGGTTTTGACACATATAAGAGCTGGCAAACAATTTTATTTATTTGTTTGTTTATTTATTTATTTATTTTTAATCATTTGGTGAATGAGAAGAATGCCACATTGAGTGAGAAGCAGTCAATGATGAAGTGAGTTAGAGAAATGTTTTGGTTCTCAAAGAGATCTGTTAGTGTTTACAGGAAATTAACTGCTGTCAATTAATATATGATACATACATGAGAACATATTATTATTATTATTATTATTATTATTATTATTATTAACAACAACAATAACAAGAACAGCAACAACATTATATGCAAAAACATTTTATTTAAAGTGCATTTCATGATACCCAAGGTCAATGCACATACAATAAAGTAAGTAAAATAAATTTAATCAGTGTAAGTTGTACGTTCCCATGATCTGGTGCGGACAAGAACCTGTGCAAATACGTTGTGCAATGAATTGTGTCAGTCAAATAATGTGGCAACACAAAGTGTGGGTTTGAAACTTACACCAAGGTTATGAACCTGGGCCAAAGTGGTAAAATTTTGGATGTCTAACTTTAAGGGTGGCTAGAGAAGCAACTAATATTCCCCCATATTTAGGACAGGAGATTTTAAGGTAAATTAGTGTATCATCAGCATAACAGTGGACCTGAAGCCCATGATTTCTGACAATATTGCCTAGGGGAGCATTTTGATAGCGAAGAGTAATGGACCAAAGACTGAGCCTTGAGAAACATCAAGTATGAGACTAAATAGATCCAGCAGAAACCTGCCAATAGAGACCAACTGTTGTCTATCAGCAAATTATGATGTATACAAGCTAAATGAAAGAACAGTGGTGCCATTCAGGTTTTCATATCTATGGAACAAGGTGTCATGATAGACTATGTCAAAGGTGACAGTAAGGTCCAGGAGAACAGGTATGTTCAGCGACCCACAGTCAGCTGCTACCAGAAGATCATTTACAAACCTAACCTAGGCTTCTACTGTAGTTAACTCTAAATCAGATTGAAACTGTTCGAGTAAGCTATTGGACAACAGCTGATCTTTAAACTGGGCTACCACAGCACATATGAGCAGCTTGCCAAGAAAGAGGAGGTTAGAAATATATCTGTATTACCTAATGTTCTCAGGGGCAAACCTGGGCAGGAGTAATTGCAGCAAATTTCATGTTTACTGGAACAGAACTAAGAAAAACATTTAAGACGACCGTTATAAGAGAGAAACTGGAGGGAAGACGTGCTTTAATAAGTGGAATGTACATATGATCCAGAATAAAGGAAGTAGTTGTGGCTGCTTAACTTTTAAGCTTAGCAACTTGGCTTACATCCACAGAGACAAAAGTAGAAAAACAGCTAGCAATATGAGCTGAAGTATAGGGGCAGCTACAAAATAAGATGATTGTCACAGTTGTTTAACCTTTCATTAAAATTTGTGAAAACATACAGGGAAACTGTTAGCAAGTTGCTGCAGTTTATTAACAGAAGAAAGAGTGCTCTAACATTTCCTTGGAAATCACTGATAGCAGAAGCATAATCGTCAGTCGTGGGTTTCTTAAGTTCCTCCTTTTAACTGATGGCATGATCTTTATAAGTAAGTGCATGCACTGTCAGACCAGTTTTCCTAGTAAGACACTCAGAGTGACACCAAGCAGCTCTCATACGGCACCGATCAGGAGGAATTCAAGGAGCGGAATAATAAAATGTCACAGCTTGCGGTTTGAGAGAATCATGTATATTTAGAGCAGCTGAGACAGTGCCATCATAATGAGTGCCCAATGCCTCAGGGGAAGACATTGTTGAGGGATTAGAACCTGGTTCCCCAAGCTTATATACAGCACCACTACCGATATTGACACCACTGCATAACAATGGGATTGGTGATCAGTTTAGTATGCAGATTGCCTTGGCCATTAATTACATTGGTCGTGTGTGCCATTCACACAGGATTGGGGAACGGCTGGGTGATGCGGAATGGGTGGATGATCATGAGTGGACATAGTCATATACAGTATGTGGAGCAATACAAAACAGCCAGGCCACCTCCACGATTGAAACTTGGCAACAGCCCAGTTATTATTTTTCATTAAAACAAGATAGGCTTTTCAGGTTTCAGTTCGCTGAGAATCCAGTTTTATATTGTAATCCAGCAGGTCTTGGAGAGCAGGAGTAAATGTAAATGTTATCCAAAAATAACAATAAGGTAACTCTGTAAAGAAGGGAAATCATAATCTATCAAGCAATCCAGAAAATAGCAGCAGGTAGACACACCAGCAAAAGCTGTTGATCAAGTATGAGAGTAATGAGCTGCACATGGTTTATCACAATAACAACTGTTTTGTATAGTTTTGCACAAACTAACAAATACTGTATATGTCACGGATCAGACATGCATCAGGATGCATCAGACACACACACAAACAATTGGCAACAAGCATAGCCTATGTATGCTGTTTAGTTACAATGTCGCCTGAAACCACTAGAACTAAAGTTTCTGTCATTTCTTTTGGAAGATCATATAAGTATGGAGCAAAGCCAATATTAGTTTCAATTAATATTAAACATTGTGTGTTATGTGCAATTATATTAACCATTCTGCATTCCCACTAAATCTGCTATGGTCCAGATGTTCTTCTGGAATCCCATGATTTCCAACATTAGTGATGCCAAATAAGCCAGAAATTTACTTGACTTTCCATGACACCTAAATTGTTCACATCTGCATCTTGTTCTGGAGTGCTTGTCTCAACTCAGAGCTATGATTAGTGAATTTATAGTAAATGGTAAATATAGTAAATACTAAGTAAAATACTATGGTAAGTATAGTAAATACTACCCAAGCTTTGGTTGAAAAGTGTGGTATTAAGTAAGATGTATATGTGTGTAGCAAAAAGCAAAATGCTTTGTGAAACATAACTCCATACATCCAAAGAGTATAAAAGGTTTTGGCATTCATTCATTGATTCATTAATTTATTTATTTTGCACAGACCTCTGTGCCGGCAGTGGCGAAAAAGGTTTTAATTCATCCCATTTGGTTTCTGAAAATCCCCTCCCTGATTCATCCTAATTAAGCATATATGACCCAACAGATGCTTTAATTTTCTCAAATCTTAAGTGTGAAACCCATGTAATCTTCATTTGGAACAACTTATTCTGTATCTAAAAAATTTACTCAAGTATACATTGTAAATATGTAAACATGATTACAGGTGTGGTCTGATTAAACACCTTCACTTCACACCCCTGTCTTTCCTCGGAATACTACCAGGTGCTTAGCATGAGGAAATTTGTTGTCACGGGGCAAAATGAAAGCTGAATGTTTAGCTGGAATTGTGCACTTTCAAGCACCTTATAAGTTGATGACTATCATATGTTACCACTCAGGTAAAATGTGTGTTCTGGTTCGGCGCTCTGCATCATAAGAACCATGTGTGAATCGTGGGAAATTTGCGGATTAGTTTCTACTTAAGAATTAGTTTCTGGAAATCTGACACACTATGTGGGGAGAACCAAGTAGAATAAGAAGAACTTGTGAGTCATTGCAGTAAATTTCAATAGTTTTTATATTTAAGTTGATATTAAATAACATTATTTTTATTATTGAATAAAAGGGTATTCCCCAAATTTTTACAATTGAACAAGTATACAATTGTCCAAAATGTATTGATGATAAAAATTGATGATAATGATATTAAGATTTCCCTTTACTGGAATGAATTAATTAATGCTCTGTAACGTTACGTGGTCTGTGTTGTTGTGGTTCACACAAAATTTCCAGAGGAACAGGATGTTTCAGACAGAGGTCCTTCATCAGTTGTGCGTATTCAATGCACTTCTGAATATGTGGGGGGAGAGACCAGTTTATGTTGAAGATGTTGATGTAATAGAAAATTCATTCCATGGCGTTCAAACGTTCAAAGAGTGTAGATCAGTTATTTTTATGATTGTTGTCATTGCAACAAGTGGCAATGCAAACAGATACAATGGTGCTTGAAAGTTTGTGAACCCTGCATAAGTACGACCTAAAACATCATCAGATTTTCACACAAGTCCTAAAAGTAGATAAAAGAGAACCCAATTAAACAAATGAAACAAAAATATTATATGTGGTCATTTATTCACTGTGGAAAATGATCTAATATTACATATTAGTGAGTGGCAAAAGTATGTGAACCTCTAGGATTAGCAGTTAATTTGAAGGTGAAATTTGAGTCAGGTGTTTTCAATCAACGGGATGACAATCAGGTGTGAGTGGGCACCTTGTTTTATTTAAAGAACAGGGATCTATCAAAGTCTGCTCTTCACAACACGTTCGTGGGATGAACAAAGGAGTTTTCTGAGGACCTCAGAAAAAGAGTTGTTGATGCTCAACAGGCTGGAAAATGTTACAAAACTATCTCTAAAGAGTTTGGACTCCAACAATCCACAGTCAGACAGACTGTGTACAAATGGAGGAAAATCAAAACCATTGTTACCCTCCCCAGGAGTGGTCAACCAACAAAGATCAAGGCATATAATAGGTGGCGAGTTCACAAAGGACCCCCAGGTAACTTCTAAGCAACTGAAGGTCTCTTTCACATTGGCTAATGTTAATGTTCATGAGTCCACCATCAGAAGAACACTGAACAACAAGGGTGTGCATGGCAGGGTTGCAAGGAGAAAGCCACTGCTCTCCAAAAGAACATTGCTCCTCATCTGCAGTTTGCTAAAGATCATGTGGACAAGCCAGAAGGCTATTGGAAGAATGTTTTGTGGACGGATGAGAAAAAAGTAGAACTTTTTGATTTAAAAGAAAAGAGTTATGTTTGGAGAAAGGAAAACACTGCATTCCAGCATAAGAACCTTATGCCATATGTGAAACATGGTGGTGGTAGTATCATGGTTTGGGCCTGTTTTGCTGCATCTAGACCAGGATTGCTTGCCATCATTGATGGAACAATGAATTCTGAATTATATCAGAGAATTATAAAGGAAAATGTTTGGACATCTGTCCATGAACTGAATCTCAAGAGAAAGTGGGTAATTTAGCAAGACAACAACTTTAAGCACACAAGTCATTCTACCAAAGAATGGTTAAAGAAGAACTGAAGTTTTGGAATGGCAAAGTCCTGACCTTAATTCATTCAAAATGTTGTGGCGGTACATGAAGCAAGCAGTTAATGTGAGAAAACCCACCAACATCCCAGAGTTGAAGCTGTTATGTACTGAGGAATGGGCTAAAATTCCTCAGAGCCAGTGTTCAGGATTGATCAAAAGCTACAGGAAACATTTAGTTGCAGTTATTCCTGCACAGGGAGGCCACACCAGATACTGACAGCAATACTTTTGCCTCTCACTAACATAAAATATAGGATCATTTTCCTCAATAAATAAATTACCAAGTATAATATTTTTTGTCTCATTTGTTTAACTGGGTTCTCTTTATCTAGTTTTAGGATTTGTGTGGAAACCTGATGATGTTTTAGGTATTTATGCAGAAAACTTTCAAGCACCACTGTGCATAGTTGAAGTCCATTAGTACAAAATACCTTGTCACTGGAAATGACAAGTGCTTAGTTTTGATCTGAAAATGTTCAACAAATACAGTGTATATTGTAGCCTCAATAGCTGGATTGACCGCCATTCGAACTCTGGTTATCGTTTATCTACAATCTCTCCACCAAGTCAGAAACATTACGGACACTGGAATATGGAAAGGACCACCACATGGATAGACTCTTCACAGATTGATGGCCACGATAACCAGCACTTTTCTCAAACCAACAGAAGTCATTTAGGACCGGGCCCAGTTGTCGATAACCCCTGCATCTCACCATCGTAAACTAAGCAAATGTGTTAGTTTTAAAGGAATTTCTGACACTCTCTACACCAGACCCCCACCACCCTAGGAGAAGCCTGGCCTAACTTTTGCAAGAAAAACAAAGACGCCTCCCCACTTTTCACTTTTATGACACACGTATCCAGACAAACTGGAGCCAGAAATGACAGCTCTGGACAAAATACAACTCATGGACCTCAGATTACCTCTGCATGGACCGTTCAACTAGAAAACACCTGAGAACTGCTTTACAACAAGTCTAAACAAACACACACACACACACACACACACACACACACACACACACAAAAACCCACTTCTTTCTTATAGGTAATTTGGTCAGGGATATTCGTTCATATACATATAAGCCAATGTATGTGTTGTATGTGTTACCGTTTGTAGATTCGAGGTGCTCTCGACAATCGGGACCTAGTAACTGAACTCCCACAACTACACCTGTAACTTTGAGGAAATTTGAGGATGTGATACACTTAGACATCCTAGATATGCAAAAATATATTAATCCAAAATTGTAGCCTCTGTATCGGTGCATACCAATGTACGGTGAAAATAAAGGATGTGCCCAACGAGAGGAGGGACTTGACACAGAGTCAAATTCTCATTGGCCGATCCAGGGTAAAACCCCTGCCTCACGCCCCTGATCACTTACGTCAGAGTGTGTATAAAACTTTGCCGCAAGATAGAAGAAGTCAGTGTTTTTCAGTTTTTGGTTTTTAGTTTTAGTTTTTGGTTTTCTTTTCGTTTTTGTTTTACATTTAAGTTTCAGTTAAGTTTTTCCTTGTCCAGCAGTCTTAGTAGTTCGGTAGTGTTGAATTAGAAATTAAGCTAAAGAAAGTAGTGAAAAGACCAGCTAGCAAAGATCTCCTTCATGCTCGACCACGTTCGTATATCTTAGCCTTCCAAGTTTAGTTAAATGCGCTGTGTAAAGTTTGCGTCAGACTTAGCATTTACCTGTGGCCAGGGTAAAAATTTGAGTGTGCATGAACGCAATCCTCGAGGACCGTGAATCGGCCGCAGCCTGGGAAGAACTGGGAAGAACTGGGAAGTACGGTGTAGCGTGATCGCTGTATCTCCCTCTCTTTACCTTCTTCCCCCAAGTCATAAACTTTACAACATCTTGGAATGCAAGAAGGCCCAACATCTGGACAGGATCTTAACCCCCACCGTTTGACTCCAACGGTTGACTCTTTCTGAAACCAACGGAATTGGATGTCTGTTCAAACAAGACATACAACCTTCAACATCTCCAATCATAAACTAAGTCCATGTGCTAATCTTAAGAAGGGGGTTTCAACGGTCCAGGCCACCAAGCTTTCTCAATTTTCTTCTGACTGTTGCAAAATTAACGACTTTCTCCCACCTAGGTTGCGTTTACGACCTCTCAGCCTGGCGCCAGAAAGACACCCCTGGATTTATGACACCAAGAACTCAGCTCTTGTCCTAAAA
>JAJAGP010003136.1:0-22514 GCA_025084515.1 Ancistrus triradiatus
AATCCATCGGTGCGCATCCAGCGTGCCAAACTCCGACGCATCTGCAGAACCAAAGTCTGTGGTTCGGTGTGAACGTTTGAGAAAACACTTAAGCAGCAGCAGGAGGAGGAGGAGGAGGAGGAGAAGGAGGAGGAGAAGGAGGAAACAGAGCCACCAAGTTCAATTTGCCCAAATCGTCTCGGTTGCTCACTTGCGTCCTGGCTGGTGCAGGACATGTTCCGACTCTAACACCTTCCTCTCCTGTTCGTAACACTGTTACCCCGAAGCAGCGCGAGCTCAGTCCCGGAGCCGATGGGCCACGGCGCGGATGGCGTGCTACTACCTGGTGATCAGCTCCACGCACCTGAGCAACGGACATCTCCGGAGCATCAAGGGAGTTTTCCGAGGACCTCTGTGCGCCAGCGGAGGAGCGGAATCACCGGTAAACGCTCAACCCCACGCCGCGCACGTGCTAAGCTGGTTTTAGAGTCTCTGATTGTTGGCACATGGGCACTTTTATTTGCATCTCCTGCCATGCTTTTAGGCGCTAAACCTATTTAAAAAGGTTAAAATCTTGTCTGGTCGCAAAGCCTGTGGTTGTACCCAGCATTTTGTAAAGTGTAATTTTTTGTTTTTATTTAACACTGCTTCAGTGTTGCTTCATAGTTTTGTCATTTCTAAACAGTACTCTAACGCAGCACACTATGGTGCACCGAGATTAAATGAAAGTTAAGATTTGTAGGAGCAAAATAAAGCGTTAAATGAATTAAAAGTGCAAGTTTGAAGATCGCAGTTGACCTGCATACGTCAAAGCAATTGCTTTTGGTGTTCATTTGACCTCTAATTGCAACATATTGGCAAAAAAAAATTATATATAGTTCATTTTATATGATATTTTATTTTTATTATATATTTTATTTCATATATAATTGTAATTTTACTACAAATTCAAGCAAACTACTTATATCCCTTTTTAAAAACAATAACCTTCATTTACACATTGCATTTTAATGTCAGCGACACCATTCACCTTAAATTCCTAAATGAAATAACAGGTTCAACTCATCTAATGCATGGGTTTGAAGATTGCAGTTGACTTACTCAAGCGAAAGCATCTGTACTGATGTTCTGTGCAAACCGAGTGTTAATTGTACCTCTAACTGCACCATATTGGCAAAACAAATTCGATATATAGCACTGTGCAAAAGTTTTAGGCCACCATTAAACTTTAGCAACGACATTGTGACCATAGATAACACTGTCCATGGACGCAACAATTTCATACTTGAATTTGTCACTCCATAAAACTCCACTGATTGTCATTCAGTGATTCACAGCTTTGGGAGGTTTAGCATATTGTAGCCTTTTCATCCTGTTCCCATTTTATATATAGAACGTAATGAGTCTGTTACCTCTGACTGATCTTCCGTGCTGTCTCTTGATACATTTTGGGATTCTAGCAAAAAAAGTTTCAGATCACTCATGTTTTCAGCGGTATCGCTGACAATTATTTATGGTTTGCACAGTTTCTTATGAACACATCCTTTATCTTTACTTTAAATCGCACAAAAAGTTACCATTTCGGTCGACAACCTTTCATAGAACGTAATGCGGACGTTAGGCGGGGTGTACCTGTAGTACTCAATGAACTCTGCCATGCCAAATCTGGGGTTGTTCTGCTCTTTGTTCGTGAATCTCAAGTCATTCAGTCGTACTACAGGCACAGTATAGAGTAAATACCAAAGCTGGGTTAGTAGGGCATGGCGCTGTGGCTCACCTGTCATATGTTGTCGATACCTCCAGATTAATGGATGGTGGCAGCGAGCTTGGAAGGTTCATGACAGGGCTCTATGGGTTAATGGCTTTGAGTGGCAGGGTCGTCACTCAAACGACTGCTGGTCATCAATTTGTCAAGTCAGGTCCCTGTGCTTTATTACTGGTCAGAGAGGGCATGGACTCTTGCGGTCTGTCCATTTTATCCAGCACGAATTCACAATATCCTAAAAAGTATCTCGTGATTTTGCTGAACGCTTGGCTTTTTCCGTTTTCAAGTGCCCCCATAAATGTGATGGGGTTAACATTTGAGGGAAAATCCAAAACAATCAGCACACCTTGCTTTTCGTTGGTCTACGAATAGGTGTTGAAAAGCTTTTGATCAACATTGTGTGAAAACTCAAGAAAATGCAATTCCCGAGCTATTTTCATTAGTGGTCTCAGACTTTCGGCCTTTATTCTAAGCACACTTGCTATTGTTATCTCTGTAGTTACACAGGTAAGCAGAGTTTAATGACCATCTGATAACTTAAATCTAATAGATAAGCATGAGTTCATTTTGGCGACCGAGGTCTTAAAAATTGTAATAAAATATAATAGGAAATAAATCTGTAAAATAAAAATCTTACAATTTCAGATGTTGTAGCCCTAAATAGCTGGTCAAATTAAAAATATATTATTATTATTTAAAAAAAACTTTATTGCCATGAATATTATTCATGTCATATTTTGATATTTAATTTAAATTTTTTATTTAATTTATTTTCATGGATATTGATAAACTGCATTAACTATGTGCATAAGTACTTGTACTCTGCTTAACACTACTAAACCTGCTGGCACTGCTACCTACTTAAAGGTTTAATGTGTTTAAAAGGTGATACTGCATTGCCTGTTCTGGAAATGAGCGTTAGTCAAGTGGCCTCATTCCCTCTTGGTTGTGTGCAGCCAGTGAGGTATGTTTATTTCTGATTATATTCCATAATTCGGGTTTATATTTTGATTGCTTGCACCTGAAGAACCACAGTGTTGTGTATTTCCTGGAGAGAGTGACACAAGTAGTACCCATTTTCCGTTGGGGATACGTTTAGACAAATCTATCGTCAAGTTGAAGATATCGTGAACCAAGGATTTTAACATACAGTGGTACCTCGGATCTCATCGATAATTTGTTCCAGAAGGCTCATCAAAAATGACAAGTACAGAGCAAATTTTTCTCATAAAGAATAACAGGATACACATTAACACTTACATTAACCTTCAGTTGGCCAGAATCATTAACACAAAGCTTATTTTATAATGAAGTGTTGAAAAATCTCACGTAATTTAGTGAGTAATGGATTAAAAGTGAACAGTCAAAGCAAAACACTTACTCTATTGATGAACAACAGACCAACTGGAGAAAAAACACTAAATTTGCAGTTCTGGATAAGCAAAGTAGGACATGACCACAGTCACTTGCCATATCGCTTTCTTCGAAGAGAAGACCTGAAAAAAGACGAATGTGGACCAGCATAGTACAGGATGTGATCTTCAAAGGTCAGCCTTGTTCTCATTTTATGACATATTTTGACAAACTCCAGCCCTGACCTTGAAATCGAACTGTATTGGCGTTTCAAATCTCTCTAACCAGGCAGAATGAGGAGAGAATTACCTGAGCTCGTGCTGTCATCCAAGATTTGATTTCATTTTAAGAACGTCAGATCCAAATGACCCCAAAACGAGCCATACTGTTCATCCTTCTGTTCATCATTCTCAGTCTTAAATTCCGCTCGAGCATTCTGCGTTCATATGGCAGGCAAACCGCCAGTCCGCAAGCAGACTGATCAGGGCGGAGTTAGGCTCGTCTTCTCTGTGTTGATTTGATGGGTAAAACTGAGAGCAAAGCCTGTTGTAAAACGCGGGTTTGCCGCATCCCAGATTCAAGCGTGTCATGTTCTCTCTTGGCTCAAAAACCAATGTGGGCATGGCAACACCGCTCCCAGCTCCGGCTGCTTCCTCCAGCAGAGGGAAACTGACAGCTCCCTCCTTCATTAATATCTCTGCATATATAGCACTGCCGGTAATTTATATATGCATACTGGAAGATCACTCATGTCTAACGCGCCACAACGTCCATTAGATACGAATACGGCATTGGTTCGCTTTAATTATAACAAATGCCAATTCCGTACAATTCTAACAAATTATAATATGCCATAAATGTCATACTTTGATGTCTATTTTCATGAATACTGAATTACTTCGCATTAACCACACGCATAAGCAGGTCAAGTAGGTCAGACGTCCCAGCTTGACCTACATATTCCCGTGCCGAGCACCGGTCATGTGACCGCCATGACTTCCTACTACTCGTGCCGTGCTGGATTCAGCTACTTAAAGGTTTAAAAAGTGATGCTGCATTGCATGTTCTGGGAATTAGTGTTCCTCTATGTGCGCTCATTCCCTCTTGGTTGTGTGCAGCCGGTGAGGTATGTCTATTCACGTCTGTAATCCATCGTGAGTGTTTATAATTTGGTTCCGTTCTGTGTGTGCTTATACCTACAGAACCACGGTGTTGTGTACAACGGTTTAGGCTAGGATGCTGTGTAGGTGGTAGTGTTCCACTCATTTTCAGCTGCATTTTCGAAGCATTTTTGTATCACTTGTATGTAGTTTTCTTGTGAAATTTATGTTTATTTACATTTATGTCATTTAGCAGACGGCCTTACCCAGAGCAATTTACAACTGAATTATTAATAATAATTCAAGCAAGTGTAGCAGTTGGAAAGGGTCTTGCTTAAGGACCCAACAGTGGCAGCTTCGCGGAGGTGGGATTTGAACTCTGCACCTTCTGGTCCATAGTGCAGTAGCTTAACTACTAGGTTACTACATATTTACATTACAGTAGCATAAAAGACTGTGTCTCTATGGTATGTCCAGTCAACATCCATTTCAGTTCAAGAGCTGTTTCGCAGAATGCAATTTGGTCACTAAGCGGCGCGTACCTGTACTTGTCATGAATGTACAGCCAGTCCATTGATTTCAGAAACAGGACTCTCTTAGGAGTTCTGAATTTGTTCCATTGTAACTACAAATGCCCTTCACTCCATCCTTATGGATTTGGCCACTTCAGCTTCGACCACTTGCATAATGTCAAACATAAAGCCATTAATGGCTCAGTGTTTTAGGCACCAGACTATTGACTAGAAGTTTGAAAGTCCAAGTCTCAGCACTTCCAAGTGATCTCTGTAGATTGATGGGCGATGACTTGGTGGATTAGGTATGGCATTATGTTCTGTGAAATAGGTCGTTGACCGAAATGGTTGTTGACCACACATTACCATAGTCACAAAGTCACACAGGGTATTGTCACAAGGAAAATGCATGGAAACCACACGGCTTCCATAAATAACATACATATGGAATATAAACATGAATGGACATGCCTTGCTGGCTGCACACAACCAAGAGGGAACGAGTCCATTTGAAGATAGACAGACAATGCAATATCACCTTTTAAACACTTTAAACCTTTAAATAGGTAAACAAAACATAATACTAGTAGGCGATCACAGTGGTCATATGACCGGCACTGGGCATTACTGGGTATAGTTAGATGAAGCAGCATGACACCTGTAGTGTTAAGCAGAGTACAAACTTTTCCATGTCACGTCTCTGCTTGTGTCTGTGTTCTAAAACTATCTGTGTGCAGACCGCCACAATGTCCAGAGTTAAAGGCAAATCTATTTCCTATTATTATTTGTTCTAGTTGTTAAGACCTCCGTCGTCAAAGCAGGGTGTTGCTTAAAGGGCAAAACTGACATAACTGGTAGATGTGGGACTCCAAAGTTTCTGCCGAGCTTAAAAAGACTTTAAGCCACAATAACCATGTCAGTCATGCTCAGGTTCTGTATTTCCTCCAACAAACAACAGAGGGCGCAGATGACCAGTCGGTCCACTTCTCAACTCAAATCTCTCGTCTTTCGCCAGCATTCGCCTCCGTTTATGCCTCTTTAATTAGCCGGAGATCAAGATCTGATCACGTTCTGCTAATTGACACTAATTGATAAGGCTCCTCTGCTTGTTTCCCATAAATATTTCAGCGGCAGTGGTTCGTATCGGCACTCGCTGTGCTAACAGACAGTAGCAGGAGGCGTTTAACATTCTACTCCAGGTCTCGGCAGTCTTCTGGGGGTTGCCTGTCTGAAACTCTTTGTGCCAGGGTTCTGACGCTAACATGGTGTGTGAACGGTAACCGCACAGGAAGGCTAATGAATCATTCTGTCTTTTTGGAGAGACGTGCATACACTTATGGAATGAGTATGAGCCCGTCTTTGTTTCTGTACACTTTGTCATTTCTTTACAAGCCTTCCTTGACTTTAATCTTGCAGGAGCGGTGACGACTACAAAAACATGATTTCCAGTGCTTTTAGAAAGAGTGGACACAGTAATTGCCCTGATTTATGCTAATTAAGCACTTAAGGGGGGAAAAAAGTGATGGAGAGGAGGGTTTCTTTTTGTTTAAAATATGTCCAAGCTGTCAGAAGCCATTTTAGCACAGGATATGATTGCTTATGATATCTAAATGCTGAAAAATGAGCCACTATAAGACAAAGGCGGTTAAATACAAGTTTGAAGCCCTTGGAACAGTCCCAGTTTTGGGGGGTCTAATGTTACTTCAATAATATCTCAATGACACTGATTGTAGCTGGTTGGGTTCATCCAGTGCAACCATGTGGGAGCCGCATTTAGGAGTTATAAGCTACAAACACACCGGCAGCCATCTGCTTGTTGAACATATAAAGAGGTGGTTCTCCATTTCCTGCCAACAAAGCCTCCACTAGATTCTGGGACATGATTTTGGATATTCTCCTACAAAAGCACTGATTGTGGGCGATGCAGCCTGACACACAAAGTAAATCATCAAAAATTGTGGGATGGAATAGAGTTGGACAGGGTTGAGTTCAAGGTGTGGGATGGAAGTTCAATGGATTTCAATGGAGCATAATTCCATGTGTTAAATGGAATTTGTGTTTAATGTAAATACGGTTGAATTCAAGGTGGTAGATGGGGTATAGTTCAAGATAATTAATGGCATTGAGTTCAAGGAATTTGATGGGTTGAGTTAGACATGGTTGGGTTCAAGTGGTTGGCAAGGTTTGCGCTTGAGAGGTTTGATGATGCTTTTGTTCAAGGTGTTAGATAGGGGCGAGTTTAAGGGGTTTAACAATGGTTTTGATGAAGGTGTTGAATAGGATTGAGTTTAGCATGTTGGATAGGGTTGAGTTCAGGGGGTTGGCTAGGTTTATGATTGACAGGTTTCCTGATGGTTTTGTTCAAGGTGTTGAATAGGGTCATGTGTTGAGCGTAATTGAGTTTAAGGGGTTTGATGGGTCGAGTTCAAGGCGTTGAACAGAGTTAAATTCACGGGTTTCAATGGGGTAGAATTCAAGGTGTTGAATGGCATCGACTTCCGGGTGTCGGATATGGTTGAATTCAAGGTGCTGGACAGGGTTGAGTTCAAGGGTTGAACGCAATTGAGTTCAAATGTTTGAATGTAACCAAGTTTAAGTAGTTTAATGGGTTGTGCTCAAGGTGTTGATAGGTTTGAGTTCAATGGGTCGGCTGTGTTTGTGATTAAGGGGCTTGATGATGGTTTTGTCCAAGGTGTTGAACATTGTTGAGTTCAGCATGTTGGATAGGGCTGGGTTCAAGGGCTTCGCTAGGTTTATGATTGAGAGGTTTCCTGATGGTCTTGTTGGTGTTGAATAAGCTTGAGTTAATGGTGTGGAATGCAATTCAGTTCAAGGGGTGTTGATAGGGCTGAGTTCAAGGTGTTGGCTAGGTCTGTGAAGGTGTTGAATGCGATTGAGTTCAAAGTGTTGGATAAGGTTGAGTTCAATTGGGTACAATTCAAGGTGTTAAATGAAATTGAGTTCAAGGTGCTGAATAGCACGGAGTTCAAATGGTGTTGGATAGGTTTGTGTTTGAGTGGTTTGATAATGGTTTTGTTCAAGGTGTTGGAAGGATTGGAGTTTTCAGTATGTTGAACCGATAGAGTTGAGTTCAAGGTGTCCACAGTTTTTGCAACAGCAATCCAGGCAACAAATTTTCAGGCATCACCCAAAACCAAGATTGCCTCTTCACTCAAAATATCCTGTTATTTGATTTGCAATTAAAAACATTGTATTGTATCTCTTTTGGGGACCACTGTAGAAATTAGGATATATACATGACATCATCAAACACAGTGCCTTGTTGTTGAGGCTGCTTTAGGAATTTCCCACCAAACTCTCACCTATCTCTGCTGACTCATCTGGCACGATTATGGTGAATCCAGATAAACACTGTGTGTTTATTCATCTCAGGCAAGCGGCTGAGAATTGCTCCTCCATCAAAAGGTGAATTGCAGCAATCGATAGTAGAGGAATTACATCAGAGGATACAGCAATGCAATCACCCTGCCTCAACATTCAAAACAATGTTTACTGTTTACTGGATACACAGCCTATAGGAAGCATAACAGTTTCCAAAAGCAGCTAAATGGAGATGGATCCCGGTGCCCTGTGGTGTTGTTTGAGGTTTTATTTGAAGAAACGCACAGCAAAAAGTCAATGAGATGGATCGTAGTGTGTTTACGTCATTAAAGAGCTACAGTCTGAAGTTTTCAAATAAATAAAGTCCAAAGAAATGACCAGGAAAGCTTTACAAGAATCAACATGACACAGCAAAAAGTATACAGACACCCATTCTCACTAGTCCTATGCATCAAGTTAAGCCATCTTCTTATTAACTAGACAGCAGTAGGAAGCCATTTAGAACGTCCTCTACTCTTCACTTTACCAATTGTTTTTCATTACAGTGAGACGGTGGTTCGGATAGAAGGGGTACCCTATACTTTATAAGGGGAATTCAGCTAACGGGAGTTTGGATAATGGGGTTTGACCATACTTGCATTTATGTGTACAACCGATTGCAAGAAATCAGAGAAAAAAATAATAATTATCGTTGATAAACTGCATTTTATTCCATTATCCACAGGTGGCTATAAATAAGTTATAAAGTTTTGGTTGTCTCATGTATTTTCAGATTTAGGTATAAAAGTAGCAAAACGGAAGCATACAGTCCACATATTCACTACTCGCATAGCAGGAGCCCATTTTCCATTATTCCTTATAGGACAATTTCTACTTGGTTCTTAAATTTTCAAAACTTTCAGTGATTTCAGTGAAACACAGGTCTACGAGACTTTCTGATTTCCCCTTCCACCTGCCTATAATGTGTGGATTGGACGGGGCTTTGTTCATCTTAATTTGTGTAGTACCACAAATTACCACTAGTATTACAAATGACAATATAACTCATTTGCTCGTTAGTTTACATTTGGACTATAGACTTTTCTAACTTGATTGATGTTTTTAGACACTGTTTTTTGGGCTAGTTACTCGAACGCGTGTCCATGACTTTCCGCTACTTACTTATAACAACCTGTATAGGTCTATATTCCTGTCCTACTGTAAGTAGTACTCATTTGTCCATCACTACCTGTATATTCTCTCTAACCTATAAACTATACAAATTCACATTCACTCGTTCAGTATTTGTTTCATCTGGCTGATCTTCCGTGTTGTTCATAGCACTGTCTATGATGATATAGAATAAACAAGCACACTTACCATTAAATAAAACACATTTTTAAGTTAAGTAGCCCTTCAGAACACCATCTACCTCTGCTATTTTGTTTGGTTTTCTCTGGTTAAGATGGCAGGTTAGAGGAAAGGACACGGGTTTATAAGGTAGAATTCAGATAGCGAGGTTTTTACTCTGTCACCCTTAAAAAAACAACAACCAACAAAACAATAAAGCATGAATTTCTATCAGCATTAATAAGATCTATATCTGATCAGAGCTGCACCCATCTTTGTGTAAGACTACAAGTGCGGCAACGTGTACTCACAATTTGAGACGTTTCGTCTAGAAATTGTTAAACATTTGACCACAAAACAAACACTTAGGACTTGAATGTAGACTGTTTATAAGCATTAAATGATTAAATGAAAGCGTCAGGTAATGCTGCACATACCCGGGTTTCCATGCACAAATCACCCTGACGCACTCAGTCTGGATGTTAGCCACTTACAGATGTGACGCACAAATTAAAAATGAACTGTGAATTTTCTTGGCGATCTTTAATTGCGTCTTTGACTACTTTTCACGCAGAGCGCTGGCCAGCATGGGGGCTACTAATTTACAGGAGTTCAGCGATGGGGGAGTGGTTCGTCAGCAGGACCGATAATGAAGGCGCTTCTTTTTGGAAGACATTCATGGTGATCTTTAGTCGCTAATGACTCTCAGTGGATAACGAGTTCATGGGGCGATTCTTAATCAGAGCAGTAGCCGTGCTAGTCCAGTCAAGGACGTTCTGAGAAGAGATATTTTACTGCATGTAATACTGGTTAAAATAAGAGACAGAAAAATAAAACAAGAAAATATAAGTAAATATAATACTAGTAATAATAATAGTGATTACAGGCATGCACCCTTTAATGTCCGTCCGACCAATGTTCGTTCACTTATCGGTCTTAAATTATAATTTAAAAAAAATTATAATAGGAAACAAAAATCTGTCTTTTAACATTACGAAACGCACTCAAGGCTGATTGGGACTACTGAAGCGCATCTACTGAAGTGCGTAATGTACATTCAACAGGTTACAGTTACGCAAAGTCATTAACATAAAGCGTACTTTGTAAGAAGTATTTAATATCTCAAGGAATTTATTGAAGGGTGTATTAAAAGTGGAAAAAAAAGATTATTTGTTTGTAGAAATATGGGATGACACTTTTTAAAAAAGTGGTTTAATTCCTTATTTGGCAAGGGAAAAACTTTATCGCTGTCAATCCTTGAACTAGATTGGATAAAAGGTGCAAGTTAAAACAGTTGCTACAGAATTATTTACTTACAAATTTAAAAATGATTATTTATTGGAAAGCATCCGTGAAATGGGTAATGAACAGCAATTATTTATTACATTTTTTTTTTTCATGAAACTCCAGCGGCGACCCATCTATTCCAGTTAAACACAGGGTGCTTGACCCGGTGTGTGATGCTTGCAAGCGAGTACTGTGCAAAAGTCTTTAGATGTGTTCTTTTAGCAATGCTATAATGACCATATATGACATTTGCCAATTGGACCCAAAAATGTGATTTGTTACTCTTTAATCCTCTTTTCCACTGCCCTTCATTCCAATCTTTGTGAGCTTTAGCATATTTTGGCCTTTTCACCCTGTTTCCTGTCTGAAAAAGTGGTTTCTTGGCTTCTACCCTTTCAAAAACACCATTCCTGATCAGCCTTCTTCAGACTGTAGAAGGGGGTCACATTACATACATTTTATCTCCTTTTTTTAAATACTTCAAACAAATTCCCTGTATTTTCTGGTTGGATTCCAATAAACAGACTGAAAAAATGATATATGGTCATTATACCATTGCTAAAGCATTTTTTTGTACATCTAATCAAATGGTGGGCTAAGACTTTTGCACAATATTTGTGGAACCCGATAGTGCCTTACAGTCTGTTCAACCTGTTATTCGTTACACAAATAGGACTGCATAAACTGAGTGCACAGCAGCTGAAACAATCCTGAGGTATGGTTATACTGTATGTGTTACCAGAGCCGGAGTAGAATCCTGCAATGGTTATGTATAATAAAATAAATAAAAATACACTTCTAAATCCCTTGGACGTTTCACATATGGCTCAGCGCTGCGCTGCAGATGTTCTTTGCACAGGCGCGTGATTTTATTACCCTTCTACCTTCCTCCGCGTGGACGGAAACTTCGGACGTTCTGCTGACATTTCGAATTAATTCCAGTCCAGCAGGTAAAGACCGGATAAAGCGGGAGAAATTAGAAAAATGAGGGGGTGGACACGGAGGCATGGGGAGATCTTGGCAAAACCCGATAGTGGTGTAAATAAATAGCAATGGCCTCAGCTCAAGTCGCAAGGTAGGTATAGTATGTACAGTGGGGCAAAAAAAAGTATTTAGTCAGCCACTGACTGTACAAGTTCTCCTACTTAGAAAGATGAGAGAGGTCTGTAACTTTCATCATAGGGACACTTCAACTATGAGAGACAAAATGAGAAAAAAACAGGAAATCACAATGTATGATTTTTAAAGAATTTAATTGTAAATTATGGTGGAAAATAAGTATTTGGTCAATAACAAAAGTTCAACTCAATACATTGTAACATAACCTTTGTTGGCAATGACAGAGGTCAAACGTTTCCTGTAACTCTTCACCAGGTTGGCACACACTGTAGCTGGTATTTTGACCCATTCCTCCATGCAGATCTCCTCTAGAGCAGTGATGTTTTGGGGCTGTCGCTGGGCAACATTGACTTTCAACTCCCTCCACACATTTTCTATGGGGTTGAGGTCTGGAGACTGGCTAGACCACTCCAGAACCTTGAAATGCTTTTTACGGAGCCACTCCTTCATTGCCCGAGCGGTGTGTTTGGGATTGTCATGCTGGAAGACCCAGCCACGTTCCATCTTCAATGCTCTCACTGATGGAAGGAGGTTTTGGCTTAAAATGTCACGATACATGGCCCCGTTCATTCTTCCGTTCACAGCCCCAAAGCATGATGTTTCCACCCCATGCTTCACAGTAGGTATGTTTTCAGAATTCTTCATCCTCCAAACATGGCGAGTTGAGTTTTTACCAAAAAGCTCTATGTTGGTTTCATCTGACCACATGATATTCTGCCAATCCTCTTCTGGATCATGAATATGTTCTCTGGCAAACTTCAGACGGGCCTTAAGCAGGGGGATAGGCCTGGCACTTCAGGATCGGAGTCCCTCTCGGCATAGTGTGTTAATGATGGTAACCTTTGTTACTTTTGTCCCAGCTCTCTGCAGGTCATCCATCAGGTCCTTCCGTGTAGCTCTGGGATTTTTGCTCACTGTTCTCATGATCATTTTGACACCACAGGATGAGATCTTGTGTGGGGTCCCAGATCGAAGGAGATTATGTCTTCCATTTTCTTAAAATTGCTCCCACAGTTGATTTATTCACACCAACCTGCTTGCCTATTGTACATTCCCTCTTCCCAGCTCGATGCAGGTCTACAATTTTCTTCCTGGCATCCTTCAACAGCTCTTTGGTCTTGGCCATGGTTGAGTTTGGAGTCTGTTTGAGGCTGTGGACAGGTGTCTTTTATACAGATAACGAGGTCAAACAGGTGCCATTAATACAGGTAACGAGTGGAGGACAGAAGAGCTTCTTAAAGAAGAAGTTACAGGTCTGTGAGAGCTAGAAATCTTGCTTGTTTGTGGGTGACCAAATACTTATTTTCCACCATGATTTACAATTAAATTATTTAAACATCCTACAATGTGAGTTCCTGGATGTTTTTTCTCATTTTGTCTCTCATAGTTGAAGTGTACCTATGATGAAAATTTCAGACCTCTCTTGTAGGAGAACTTACACAATCAGTGGCTGACTAAATACTTTTTTGCCCCACTGTAGAGTATGTTGAACTTCTCCCATTAAGAGGATGTAGTACACTATATGGACAAAAGTATCTGGCCACCCAAAAATTACATCCTGAAACGTGGGTGTTAGCATGGAGTTTCTCTCGTGTTCCAGTAGAGTGTAGAACATCACTATGAGGTCAGAATTGGTCATAATTGTCAAAATCTTGTTCGTTAAAGTGAATGGATGTTGCGAATGGTCATTAAATGGCCCATACCTTGAAAGACGTTCATTTTGTTTCATTAATAGCAAGGCTGAAATAACAGAGATTGCTAATTACAAGTTGTGTCTATATACAGCCACAGAGAGAGAGAGAGATAGAGAGAGAATGTGTTGATCGCAGCCCAGGAAATGAAGTACCTGTTTTTTTTAATACCTCTCTTGATTAAGATGATCAGACAAGACACTGAACCCACACGCCCTTCCACAGTCCCACAGTCCTTACTCTGCATTACTGAAGCACAGATGATGCATACTGTAATTACAGAGTGTGTAGGTGTGAGAGAGCAGGGGGCGAGAATGAAAAAAACGCGAGTGGAATTTGCATCGGCGGCTGTGTCGTACGCCATGGGTGTAACGAATTAATTGAATAAACATGTCTAATTAAGTGGAGCACGCATCGCGGTACGACTGTCATTACGACGTTTGTTTAGCTTACAGATATATTACAGCATCTACTTACAATTTCCCACTAGCATAATAACAGAAACACTACTACGCTAACCTAACGCAAGCTGTAAACCAAAGAACCTCGCTAGCATTCGAAAATGCTACGCTGCTAAAGTGAGAGGCTAGCGTCGACACTAGATCAACACTTTTTTTATTTATAGTTCACTGCTCTTCAGGTAGCTTATATATTTATTCAGTTAATTGTAGGAAGAGTTGATGTGTTCAGCTGTAATATTTGTTTAGCTTAATGTTCAGCTAATTGATTTATTTAGCTTATTTGTCTTCAGGTAATTGATCTACCATTGATCTCGTGTTCGGCTAATTGATCCACATGCAGCTAATTTTTCATTTGTTTAGCTTATGTTCAGCTAATTGAGTTGCGTCCAGCTAATTGATTTGTTAGGTGATATGTGTTCAGCTAATTGATCTACATTAGGCTAATTTATTTTTTAGCTTATTACTGTTCAGCTAATTGATTTGTGTTCAGCTAATTAAGTTGTTTAGCTTATTTGTGTTCAGCTAATTGATTTGTGTTCAACTTGTGCTCAGCTAGTTGATTTATTTAGCTTATGTTCAGCTAATTGATTTGTTTAGCTTATTTGTCTTCAGGTAAATGATCTACCATTGATCTCGTGTTCGGCTAATTGATCCACATTCAGCTAATTTTTCATTTGTTTAGCTTATGTTCAGCTAATTGAGTTGCGTTCAGCTAATTGATTTGTTAGGTTATGTGTGTTCAGCTAATTGAGTTGTTTAGCTTATTTGTGTTCAGCTAATTGATCTACATTCAGCTAATTGATTTTTTTAACTTACGTTCAAGCTGATTGATTTGTTTAGCTTATTTATGTTCAGCCAATTTATTTGTGTTCAGGTGATTGATTTGTTAGCTTACTTGTCTTCAGCTAATTGATTTTTGGGCTTATTTGTGTTCAGCTAATTGATTTGTGTTCAGCTAACATTTGTTTAGCTTATGTTCAGCTAATTGATTTGTTAGCTTATTTGTCTTCAGCTAATTGATCTATGTTAGGCTAATTGATTTTTTTGGCTTATTTGTGTTCAGCTAATTGATTTGTGTTTAGCTTATCCTAATTGATTTGTGTTTAGCTTATGTTCATCTAATTGATTTGTGTTCAGCTAATTGATCTACATTAGGCTAATTTATTTTTTATCTTATTAATGTTCAGCTAATTGACTTGTGTTCAGCTAATTAAGCTACATTAGGCTAATTGATTTTTTAGCTTATTAATGTTCAGCTAACTGATTTATTTAGCTTAATGTCAGCTAATTGATTTGTGTTCAGCTAATTGATTTGTTAGCTTGTGTGTTCAACTAATAGATTTGTTTAGCTTATGTTCATCTAATTGATGTGTTTAGCTTATTTGTCTTCAGCTAACTGATTTGTAATTGGCTAATTGAGTCATGTATGACTAACCGATTGTGTTTAGCCAATTTGTGTTCAGTTACTTGATTCATGTTGAGCTGATTTAAGTTCAGATAATTGATTTGCTTAGCTTATTTATGTCCAGCTAACTGATTTAAGTTCAGCTTACTGATGTGTTCAGCTAATTGATTTGTTTAGCTTATGTGTGTTCAGCTAACTGATTTGTAATTGGCTAATTGATGTTTAGCTAACTGATGTATATGTAGCTAATTGTGTTCAGTTACTTGATTCATGTTGAGCTAACTGATTTAAGTTCAGCTAATTGATTTGTGTTCAGCTACTTTGTGTTCAGTTACTCGACTTGCTCCAACTGTACGATGTTGGCTCGAACCACAAGCCGCATCAGAACCAGAATGCAGGCCGGAGTGTTGTAGAAGGTCCTCAGACGACCCAGTGCCAATTCTTTTCCTTTGAATTCTCTTGCTGTTTGAAGTGTGCTACTGGCTTTAATCTGGCGCCCCCTTAAGGTGCCCACTCTTTTATTTTTATTTTTTTTATTTTTTATTTTTTTTGTAATTCACCCTCATGCCCTCATCTGCTCTGCTACAAGTTCTTCATAGCTTCTATTTTTTTGCATTGTTCCAGCTTATTCCAATCATGCTACTACTTTCATTTCACCCATTAGTTAATGACATCAGCATCATATTGTTGCTGTCCAATACATGGCAGGGAATTTCATTTCTCAGTTTGAATTTATGGGATGTCACTGGAGTCAGTATTCATTGATCGAGTGTAGACATGAATCGTTCCTTAAATTACTTGTAGATAAAAATGCACTGAGGTTTTATTTACAACGAAGCCATATCTTGGAGAGTGTTTGTAGTGGAGTTTGTGGGTGGATGTTAGATAACACTACAGCTTCCATCGGCTTCCACAATTACTTCGACACAAAAACAAACTTCCATCAGCAGACACACTTATTTCGAATCGGGTTTATACTCTCATAAATTTGTGGGATGCCACCGAGGTCACGGCGGTCAATCAGGTGGGAGTTAGTGGTTTGAATAGAGAGTTACATTATTTAAAAACCTATTACAGGTAGTCCCAGCTTTCTGATTGAGATACATTCCAATAAATCCATCTCAAGTTGAATTTCTCGAAAACCGATTTCTCGTAAACAAACACGATAACCATCGCGACCTCAGCTTTTCCTCACTACATTTCCCAGCGCTCATCACTCTCGCCATTGTACAAAGAATCGAAGAATGACTGTAGTGGAAATAGGGTAACGAGCTTGAAATGTGGGGAACAACTACACATTTTAAATGATGTTACATTCATTCTACAATGTGTGATAAAAATGTAATACACAACATTATAATTTTCATAACAGCGAGTCGGTAGCTTGCTATTCTAGCAACATGCCATTCCAAACACCAACTTCCATACACTAATTTGAGCTGGACTCCAGGCGTGAAATTAGATCAAAGCTGTGGGATGCCAGTGGTGTCACCATTTAGGATCGTGATTATAAAAGGAAAAAACTCAGAATGGCAGGAAAACAAATATAAAGGTACAGCTATGCCTAAATTTGTAGTGGAGGGTGAAGGTAGAGGCAAAGCCCCATATAGAATGCAATCAGCTCGCAAAATGCAATATCGCAAAATTTATTCTTGGGATGCCATTGGGGTCATAATTCATAATAGCTAGAGCTACTAGTTTGAATTGCAGGTTAGGATATTTAAAAACGTAGCGGGAAACAAAAGTAGTAAGAATTTGAACAACAGGGAGAGACCGTACACGTACAATAATAAGCGCAGTGTGGTTTCGGTGACAGAGGGGTCAGTATGTTGTGGTGTTTGAGAGAAAGTTGAAATTCAGCTGCGTCCTCGTTTCGGGCATTATTTATTGCTTCCATATATATTTACAGACTCGGGGAGACTAAAGACAGTCCTGCGACCTAGAAGTGTGGCCATGGAAATAAATATACAGGAACGTGTGTACACACACACACACACACACACACACACACACACACACACATACGTGTTAAACTACTTCCCAGAGCAAACATGGTCTAGCAGAAGTCTCCGATCTTTGTAGCAGAAGCTAAAGGGATTACCCTGAACAAACTCCTCACGTCCCTCGTGGCTGTCGCTGGTGTTTAGCTATTATGTGACTAAAGAGCAAAACTTTATGGTCTGCCTTAGGCAAGCTGTCCTGCCTGAAACTATATAAAGCATATCCTTACCCCAGGGATAGACACACACACTCACACACTGCGACGTATAGTCCTTGTGATTTATCTCTGCGCGTGTGGTCAGGTTTAGCATTCATTAGGTACATCAGGTCAAATTGATTTCCACTTGTTTACACCCTCTGGCGTCTCCTGATGAGGTCCTCTGCACCGACGCACCTCATCATCTACATAAGAGTGTGTGCGAGGGGAGGAGAAGCACGTCCTAATCTTAGAGGTGATAAATACATCAGGGCTGGTATTCAATCAGCCATAACTGCTCAGAAATGTCTCATCATTTCGGCCCTACCCTTGACACGGAGATTTCACGAGGGCTCGTGACAAAATTTAGGAGACACGCCCAAACCCAGAGCTTCAATCATTTAGAAACGCAACACATCAGACGGCATTGACTGTGACGAGCTGCTCATGCGGTATTCGTTAGCTTGAAATCTCTGGGGTAGCAGGATAATAATCCAATGCATACCTCAAAGCTTTGCAACAACTACTTGAAGACTAAAGAAGCTCAAGTCCATTACAGTCGCTTGACCTAAACCTGGTCGAACATTTCTACAACACACCAAGACAAACATTTGTAACTATCACTAGTTACGAATGCTCGTCTCCAGGTACAGTGGTGTGAAAAAGTGTTTGCCCCCTTCCTGATTTCCTATTTTTTTGCATGTTTGTCACACTTAAGTGTTTCAGAACATCAAACCAATTTAAAAATTAGTCAACACAACACAAGTAAACACAAAATGCTGTTTTTAAATGAAGGTGTTTATTATTAAGGAAGAAAAAAAAATCCAAACCTGCATGGCCCTGTGTGAAAAAGTGATTGCCCCTTTTGTTAAAACATAACTTAACTATGGTTTATCACACCTGAGTTCACTGTCTTTAGCCACACCCAGGCCTGATTATTGCCACACCTGTTCTCAATCAGCACATCACTTAAATAGGACCTGCCTGACAAAGTGAAGTACACCAACAGATCCTTAAAAGCTACACATGTCGAGATCCAAAGAAATTCAGGAACAACATTCAAGAAAGTAATTGAGATTTATCAGTCTGGAAAGGGTTATAAAGCCATTTCTAAAGCTTTGGGACTCCAGTGAACCACAGTGAGAGCCATTATCCACAAATAGTGAAGACATGGAACAGTGGTGAAACTTCCCAGGAGTGGCCGGCTGACCAAAATTACCCCAAGAGTGCAGCAGCGACTCATCCAAGAGGTCACAAAAGACCCCACAACAACATCCAAAGAACTGCAGGCCTCACTTGCCTCAGTTAAGGTCAATGTTCATGCCTCCACCATAAGAAAGAGACTGGGCAGAAATGGCCTGCATGGCAGAGTTCCAAGACGAAGTTCAAGCTGAAACAAACTTGGGTTCTGCAGCAGGACAATGATCCAGAACACACACCAGCAAGTCCTCCTCTGAATGGCTGAAGAACAAACAAAAATGAAGACTTTGGAGTGGCCTAGTCAAAGTCCTGAGCTGAATCCTATTGAGATGCTGGTGGCATGACCTTAAAAAGGGCCGTTCATGCTTGAAAACCCTCCAAATGTGGCTGAAACTACAACAATTCTGGCAAAGATGAGTGGCCAAAATTCCTCCACAATGCTGTAAAAGACTCGTTGCAAGTTATCGCAAACGCTTGGTTGCAGTTGTTGCTGCTAAGGGTGGCCCAACCAGTTATTAGGTTTAGGAGGCCATCACTTTTTCACACAGGGCCATGTAGGTTTGGATTTTTTTTCTCCCTTAATAATTAACATCCTTCATTTAAATACTGCATTTTGTGTTTACTTGTGTTGTCTTAAGACTAATATTTCAATTGGTTTGATGTTCGCAAATCACTTCAGAGAAAGAAAGGGAATCACGAAGGGGCAAAAACTTTCACACCACTGTATGTTGTAGAAATGCCCATTTTGAAATTTCCTACATTAGAACTTGCTGATTTTAACTGGACCTGGGATTAAAAACAAAAAGATGCTGATACCATGTGCACTTAACATTGTTTGCTTTTTGCAAGTATTTAAACAATTTCATTTCCCCAGAAAGAATGTGATACTTATCTGGTAATAAATGATGTAGTTAAGAGCAATAAAACTTTTTATTATTATTAATAAAAAAGACAGAGTGCAAACGGAGACTAAATGTAGCTCCCAACATAAATTAAAAAGGTGATTTCAGCATAACATATCAGACATCGGCAATTATAAAACCCATATGGGTCGACCACTATTCATAACGTCACAAAATGGAAAATTGTTCAAGCATTCTGGGATAACGTAGATCAACACATTGACTTTGAACAAACTTCTGTAGTCCAAGCCAGCTCAAATGCACTCTGGCATCCTGAGCTCAGATCGGCGCACTTTGAGGTTCCTACTTTTCCCTCTGCAATGAATTCTAGACCTTCTGTACGCTTGCGTTCAGTCAGGCTACATCATAAATCCATCACCCAATAGCACTTTCTGTTCAACTCGGACTACATCCCATGGGAGCCATCTTCAGTAATGTCATCGATAAATCTCTTGGACCTGAAACTGACATTCCTGACCATGCCTTCGCAGATGATTGAGTGTTTTCAGGGTCTTAGTAGTTCATTACTTTATACCGTGCTGCCAGTCCACAGGACCTTTGCTGTGTTCATCATTTCGCTGTCATCAGTTAAGAAGTTTGAGTCGGATCGTGACCATTGCTGATTTGTTTGCTGCACATTTTGCAGGCTGTATTGTGAAAATTGTGTGGGATTTAGACAAATCCGAGCTTGTGTTCCGGTACGGGTTCCACCCCAAACACTAAGATGTTCTTCTGTTCTGGTCTCGCACTGGAATATTCGTCCGCTTCGGCCCCACCCAAGCTGTTCTTCCATCACTCTAGCGCACTGTAACCCAGACCACAGAGGGCAGTAACTCTTTCAGTATGTTCACTATATATTTAGCTTGTATTTATTTAAATTGTTACTATAAACTTAATTAGATAACTGTTTTTAATTTTTACATGCAGTATATCATCTAGGCTGCCCAAGATGGTCTTTTTGAGTCATGGTCCTCCTAAGGTTTCTTCCTTATAATGTTTAGGGTGTTTTTCCTTGCCACTGCGACCCTAGGCTTGCATAATTTGGGATTGGCCTTAGATGTTAGAAGATCATATAAAATTGCAAAGCTGCTTTGAGACAATGCTCCATTATAAAGAGTGCTTAAGAAATAAGTCTGACTTGACCGATAAAGACAAATCTTGTCTTTGTCTAATCAAACATGCAACTAATAATAATAAAAATAACTAATTATAGTAATAACAGTAACAGTAATACTATAAGAATATACTACAATATTACAACCATAATATTACTAATTCTGACAATTAAATTACCTTTCTTCGCTTTATTTATTTTTGCAGTTTTAGCTGTAAAAAATGTGTCTAAATCTGCCCATTCCAAATCTTTAAGATGTTTTTATATGGTTTACATTATTGCTAGGAGACTATGCCTAACAATTAGACATATCCACACAGTAACCTAGATGGCAAAGATTTGATCTGCCAAATTACATTCGCCAGTTCGATTGCTCGTTGACACAATTATCTAATCAGCCAATCACATGGTAGGAACTTGCAGCATTTAGGCATGTAGACATGGTGAAGATGACCTGCTGCAGTTCAAACCGAGCTTAAGAATGGGGAAAGAACAGGAATTTAAATGACTTTGAACATGGCATGACACGGGTATCTCCAGAGAATGGTCCGAAAAAGAGAAAATTTCCAGTGAGGGCAGTTCTACGGGCGACAATGCCTCATTGATGCCAGAGGAGAATGGCCAGAATGGTTCCAGCTGACAGAAAGATAACAGTAACTCAAATAATAATAACAACAGCAACAACAACAACATCTATGAAACTTTAAAGCAGGTAGAGCTACAGCAGCAGAAAACCAACGATAATGCACTAATAATAGTGTGTGTGTGACACTTTAACCCTCCACATTTTCCAAGCCGAAACTACAGATTGCTTCCTCCCACATGCTGCACTGTTTGCAGGATGTATACTTGAGCATCAGAAAACACATAGTTATAAGGATATGGCATATACAATCGAAATTCCATGTCTGGAAGCAAGAGTGAATATTTCTGGTGGTGGTGTTTTTCAAACTGGAAGGATGATCGTGATGTAGGTCAAGGTTTACACTAGCACTACTTTATTACAGATCCTTAGCAGTGACGGGAGGGTTTTGCTTTGCATACCTAGCCAGTCCACCAGTGTTTCCATCACTTTTCTTAACCTTCCAGATCTTGTCTTGATTGTAGCAGGGCACTGAAATAATTTCACTACTTTTAAAATCTTTACATAGCCTCCTTCTGCCATGATGAGGCCTTTGCTATTTCTGCTCTTGGTGCTTGAATAGCGAAGGCTGAGCCATGTGTTGTGTGGTGATTTAAACTTTTAGCACGTCTGCAGATTCCTGAGTTTCTTTGCAATGACTATGTTATTTACAATTTGAATTACTATCTATCTATCTATATATATATATATTTTTTTTTTGTTGTTGTTGTTGTTTTTTTTGGTGCATTTTCTTTTTTAATATACATATATCATGTGGGTGTGTGTTTTATATTGTGTGTGGAATATTTTTGCTCTAAATGTAAATGCACATTACCATATACAGTATGGTGCAAAAGTCTTAGGCCAATATTAGATTTTCTGTTTAGTAAATGGTATAACGACCATATACAGTGTATCACAAAAGTGAGTACACCCCTCACATTTCTGCAGATATTTAAGTATATCTTTTCATGGGACAACACTGACAAAATGACACTTTGACACAATGAAAAGTAGTCTGTGTGCAGCTCATATAACAGTGTAAATTTATTCTTCCCTCAAAATAACTCCATATACAGCCATTAATGTCTAAACCACTGGCAACAAAAGTGAGTACACCCCATAGTGAAAGTTCC
>JAJAGP010003136.1:22614-66242 GCA_025084515.1 Ancistrus triradiatus
TGCGAGATCTTTAAAGTTATTTTTCACACGCAAACACACTCGCTGAGGCCACATCGGTATGCTGTTGATTCTGGTAATGCCTTGCCCAGGAGAGTGTGGAAGACATTAGAGCTAACATCTGGCACTGTGAGACATGGGGGAAGTATTAAATTGACAAATGCCCTCTCATTCCCCTCTCTCACATCTGTACGGCTAAATTTAGGGGTGTGATTGGGGGGGCATACTTTGTAAAAACAGGATAACTGATGGGGTTTGCAGATTGTGTGTGGTAACGAAGTCTTTTGTGGGAACGGTTGGTGGAGCTGCTTAGCCGTCACCTCCTGGTAGATCATTAGGTCTTGAAATATATTCACAGACCAGCTTTAATTTGCTGGTTATATTACCCTCTTGGGGTCACGAGTGGTCCAACAGCCCACCCCAAGATCCATCGTACCAGTTCACCAGTTCAAAGGGGAATTTGCAAAGTTGCAACTTATTCCCTCTACAGATGGGAGGAAACTAATGGAGAACATACCAACTGGCACACAGGCAGTAACTTGTAACTTAACACCACTACTCAGGTGCAGTACACCATCAGTGCACCTGCCACCAGATTACGTGGAGGGATCCTAGGTTTCAGTACTAGCTCAGACTGTGTGGAGTTTGTACGTTTCCTTTTGTTACTCCAGCTTTTCCCCACATTCCAACGACTGAATGATTCCAATGCACTCTCAGAGTTGGTGTACCAGTATGTGTTCTGCATTGGACCAGAGCCATGTCTAAGGTTGGTTTTAGCCTTGCTGGATAGTGCCCCAGGGTCTCTGTGACCCTGAAATGGATAAGCGAGCGATTGGAGGACAGCGAGCACACTTGTGGGTTTCACTTTCACGGTTTTGCTTAATCGCACGGTTTGCCTGCGAAGGAGTTTTTGGAGAGGTTCATGACCTACTGGAGGGATGCAGAGCCAGATCTGCAGTGGTAAGAATGCTCGATACTTCAAGACCTTGTGTGCGGACGAAGGGAAATATATAGGTTTAATCACTCGCGAGGAATTAATACGTCGGCAAATGAGACCACTATATTAGAGCAGCTTGGCCGGAGGTGTGTGCTGGCAATGCCTGCTGGGATTGAGTCCACAGCAATGCATAAATGTATTAATAATCAATTTTAACATTTACTACCATGAATATGTACAGGTATGTGCAACTTTTCTGTGAAGGGGTCGTTGATCGGAATGGACGTTGACCAGAAATTACCATAGTCACAGTCTTTTATGCTGCTGTAATATAAATATAAAGGGTATTTTCATAAATACATAAATGTGACCGAGATACTGCTGAAAATACGAGTGATTGATGAATGACTGAAACAACTGAGGCTTTTGTTTGGCAGAGTCCAAAAATGCACTGATAAACAGTATAACGAAACACATAGAAGACCAGCCAGATGAAACTCAGACTCTGACTGAATATGAACCAGTTTATATAGTTATAAGGTAGAGAAAATCCAAGTATTAGGGTGATAAACAAGGAGTACTACCCACAATAGAACAGGTACATACACTTAATGGCCATGTGCATCTTGTTATAAATAAGTAGGATAAAGTCATACACACAAAGTCTCTAAACACACTGAGCTACAGCAGTCCCTCTCTCTCTCAAGTTAATCAAGTGAGGTACACTATTAATGATGTGCGACTTCGGAAGGCTAGTTCATTATTTCATATAGACTCACACTCTTTGATCAGATGGGACACAATGAGTTGGGGTGTAGATGAGAAGGCTTTCAAGAGGCGACGTACACCAGATTTGACCCTCCTTGGTTTCTTTGAAGTGTGTATCTGGATAACAGTGACGAGTATGCATTGTAGGAGAAGGTATTTTAATGAGCACATCATTTTGCTTGGGTTTAATGAAGGCTCATATCACAGTACGTATGAGCATCTTGGCATGAGCTTCCTTCTCCGATAAGGACAACGACATTTTGCAATGTGGCTGGGGCTAGACTATGTTTAAGAAATAAAATACATGTTATTAGCTTTCCGGGAGGCTTTCCTGACTATGAATTTTTCCACAGTGAAGAAAAATCCCCTCTAATTCAACCCGTTATTTTTTCCTCTCATTCTCTCAGCAGGATTATGCTGAAAAGGAAAAAGCCATAGCCAAAGCCCTAGAAGACCTGAAGGCAAACTTCTACTGTGAGCTCTGCGACAAACAGTATCACAAGCACCAGGAGTTCGACAACCACATCAACTCGTACGACCATGCGCACAAGCAGGTGAGGACACCTACAGGCTTAAATGTTGTTGTGGAAGACCGACACAAATCCAGGGTATGAAAGTGCAGAGTTTCCACCAAGTGTCGCTTTTGAGGTTTTCTTACTTATAAGTTATGGTAAAGGTTAGGTCTTGTGTTGGGGGTTAACATGTTTGACTGTAAAATTGGGTGTGGGAGTCCACTATTCTCATCAGAGTCAGATGACAAGGTCAGGTGAAGGAATTTAGATTAGGGTTAGGTGTTAAGATTCTGGTTAGTATTGGGGTTAAGTGTTAGAAGTATGTATAAAGGTTAGGGTTATAGTAAAGATTAGGTGTTGGGGGTTAAATATAAACGTTAGGATTAATTGTAAAAGTGGGCGTTTGAGTCAGGTGTTCTCAAGGTGAGATGCTGGGATTATGTGCTGGAGTTTAAATTAGGGTTTGGTGTCAAGGCTGTAATTAGTGTTGGGGTTAAGTGTTAGGATTATGTTCAAAAGTTAGGGTTATAGTTAAGATTAGGTGTTGGCAACAGGTGTTGATGTCATTAAACGTCAAGGTTAGGGTTAGGTGTAAAGAAGGGTGTTGGGGTCAGGATTAAATGCAGTTATTAGGGATAATTGTAAAGGTGAGTGGTGGTGTCAGGATCAGGTGTTGAGCATATAGTTAGGGTTAAGTGCATAAGTAGGTATTGAAGACAGGTGTTGGGGTCAAGGTCAAAAGGTAAAGGCTACAGTTAATTTTAAAGGTGGATGTTGGGAGTCAGGTGTTGGGTAAGAGTTAATGTAATTGTTAGGATTAAGTGTAAAGGTGGGTGTTGGGGTCACGTGTTGGTTATTATGGTTAATGTAACGATTAGCGTTAAGCATAAAAGTGGGTGTTGGGGTCAGGGTTAAATGGTAGTATTAGGGTTAATTGTAAAAGTGGGTGGTGGTGTCAGGTAGGGCTGCAACTACTAATTGGTCAATTATTTTTTGATGATGAAAACAGCATCAACCGTGCTATGCTGGTTCGCATAGTGCGAGTGTGCCATTACGTTTCCTCACTTCAAAACGGAATAAACTCGGGATATTGTGGTGACTTACCCTGTTGTTGAGCTCCTTCATCCTCATCGGTGACTCCAACATGCATCATCACCGTGGTGCTCTGTTGCCAGGTCAAATCACTTTTGCAAAGCTTGCATGTTACAGTTTACACAACTAAAAATGACTGGAGCCGAACCTTCTATCCAGTGTTGGTCATGTTTCATTTGTAGAATTTATTTACTTGTTAATGCTAAACTTATTTTGAAGATTCCACCTCCGGACGCCTCCACCTTGCTCCGTTCAACTCGCTCATATTTTTTTCCCAGCGTTGACGAAGTACCGCAGGTGACGCAAGTGGATACGACAGGGCGAGGGACAAAATTTGTTGCCAACACTTTCAATAATCGATTATTTACCCTAGTGTCAGGGTCAGGTGTTGGCAGTCAGGTGTTGAAGTTGAAAGTTAGTATTAAGTGCAAGGTTAGTGTTAGGGTTATGATAAAGAATAGGTGTTGGGGTCAGGGTGATAAGGTAAAGCGTGCCATTAATTATAAAGGTGGATGTTGGGAGTCAGGTGTTGGGGTAAGGGCTAATGTAATGATTGGTGATCATTGTAAAGGTGGATGTTGGGCTCAGGGTTGTGGGATAAGTGTTAGGATCGCAAAAAAAGCAAACGTTAATAACGAAATGCTTATAAAATTGCTCAGCAACCCAGAATATGAAACCCTTTCTATTGATAGACAGGGTGTTTAAAGAGCCCATCTGGCTCCACATTCTGGCTCGCAAGAGCATTTCATCAATACAAGGTGTGAAATTATCTCCGCGAAGAAATAATGCCGGTCCTGGGAGATCATTCTGTTGTGGAAAATGAGAGACGTGGGGCTGGCAAGGGTCTTTATGCTTATGCCAGAACGCTACTCTGTCTTGTATCTCGCCTTCTCTGAAGAACCTGTTTCACAACCCACACAGTCCCTAATCACTTGGGCAGATGGAGAAGTGGGTGTGTTCATATGCTGGGCTGCCCATCATCATGCATCATTTATGGCTGAGAGCTTCTGCCATAAAGCATCATGTCAGTTCGATACGAATGGAAACGAGAGAGCGGGTTGGAAAGCGTGATGAGAAAAACATGGCACGATGGGACAAATGCAGTGGGGAAAAAGGGAAAACTAGAAAAGAATTAAGGGATCAGTTCCAGTACAGACTGGAAAGGGACTCATCCACCACACAGAAGACGAGATCACAAAACTAAAAAATAAAAAAAATAGTGAAGTCAATAGGCTCAAACGATAGTTTGTATGTTCAGTCTTTTGCATTTTGGTCCCCCTGGGGAAATTATGAATTGATTCTGTTGTAATAGAACAAACTGCATGGACATGTGAAAAAAACACTTGCACTGCAGAGCCATGCTTCGACACAGCCGACATGTCTGCTGCATTTACAAAAGAGCGACCCGCTCCACGCTGGTTGCAATCGATCGCGTCATAAAAAACGTTCTTTTCGCATTTCTCCAACACATTTCTCGCTTTTATTTTGGCATTTTCGGCCGAATCATTTCAGTTGCCAAATATTCAATGAATCCCTAATAATGAACTTTGTTCTATATAAAACTTAACACTCAAAGAACTGATAGACAGGCAGGTGGGAGGATATGCAAGGCATGAATCAATAAACCAGTAAGTAAATAAGGACTTACTGATGTGTGTGGGTTGACATTGTGTAAATTTGTTGCCTTCAACCACCACTCCCTCTCCTTCTCTCTCTCTTCCCCTCCCTCTATCCGTCTATCTTTCTTCTGGCCCGGAGCTTAGTGAATCCCAATCTGCTTAGCTACAGCTACCAAAGGTTACAGAGGTTTACAAACACCTCCGAGTGACACAGCACGGGCGATGGTGGAGGGGGGTCGGAGACCTAAATTATTCAGGGTGTCAACTTCACTGAATATGACTGATGTTTCTCTGGCGCCAACTGTCCATCCGCATCAAAGCCTTGCCAAAAAGCAGAGCACCTTCCTGCCCCCCGCCCCCCTTCCCACACCCGCCACGTACTTGGTGACATCTCTGCACCTGCTTTGAATCCCCTCACGTCTCGATCCTCTTGATCACAAAGTTATTAAAATACACACACGCACAACGAACAAACCTACGAGTGCTAAAGGCCCTCGACTACTTAGCAGGGGTTTCCCTAATATGTTCATAACTAAGTACTTCATAACCTCCTACTCATGAACAGTCTTAAAAGTTACCAGAATTTCCCAAATGCCTTCACTGGGTTCCGAGCCCTTCAAAGGATGCCCAAGCTGGCGTCCCAGCTGGTCCCATAAATGCTCGATTGGCAGACAGGCCAAGGCAGTGTTGCAATCTTGGAGACATTCACCTTGTAGAAACCTTTGCATTGTTCTGCTAAGAAATGCCAGTTGGAAGCCCTGCCATGAGCGGCAACATGTGGCTGCAGGATGTCCTTCTCATATGACCTGTTAGAGTCCCACGTATCACTGGTAGGTTTGACTGATTGTCGTACGCGGTGGCTCCCTGGATCATCACACCAGCAGTTAGGGGAGTGTCGCTCCACAGCAAAGGCAGGATTGAAGCGCTCAACACAAAGCCTCCATACTCAAACCCAACCGTCGTCAGATCCCAAACAAAACCTGGATTCGTCACTAAAGATGACAGGGTTCCAGTCTATAGCAGTCCAGGTTTCTTGTCAGGGCACCACTGCAAATGAAGGCAGCAGGCTGTCAATGGCAGTACACATAACGGGCGCCCTGATAAATTTCCTTCTACCAAGCGCCTGAAAATGGTAGAGACAGGGGAGTCTCAGGGTGGATGGCAGACAGCAAAAGTCTGGGAGCTGCTTGTGCTTGTTGGCGGATCAAACAATCCTCTCTACTGTTGGTCTGTCTGGCCCGTCTGGAGCCAACACCTAACAGCTGGGTCAGAACGGCCTAGAAAGCAGGCAATTCGTCAAAATGACCATCCTGCAGTCCAGTCACGCTCAACCTCTCAAAGTCTGTCAACTGGGCAAAATGTCTTCGAGTGAGTGGTAGAGGCATTTCTAGCAGTTTCTCACCAAAGAGGTATACTACCCAAAAGTAGCCTCAGAGCCTTTATGTAGGGCGGCGGGGGAGCACTTTTACACACTCGTGGCAATGATCAGTGTCTAATCAAACCACGCCTGCGATCATTTACACATCTGCCCGAGACGCAACTGCATGCTGAGTTTTGCCTTATTTTTTAGACAGTAAAAATATATTCTGCATATACGGATGATTCTTCAATTGGGGCCTTTTTTTGACCATCTTAACATAAAAAACCCTACAGTTTCATGTTTTAGCCTCATTCCTCTTGATCAGGGTTGCTGGGGTTCCAGGGACCGTCTCCAGAGAACAGGACACGTATAGGGGTTTACAACCTAAACATGTTCCTGTAATGTTTTTAGGATTTTTAATTCCGTACACTCCACCTTCTACATTTCTGTACGCGCCGGGAGTCCTTGGAGGACAATAGCGATGAGGAACTGCGCTACAGCTTTCAATTTTTCTGCTAAAGCGCACGCCCGAGGCCCATTGCTGCCACCGTGCTCTGGCTAGCGCCGGCCAACAGTATCATTCTCCGACAAGATTTGTGCCAAGTGTGATTGGACCCGACTGCAAACGCTGTTTCAGCAGGACCTTTATGACGCCTAATGGCATGTTTTAACTGTTAGATGGAGATGAAGCGTCCTGCTGACACTCGCTGCCATGTGACTGAGTACAACCGAATGGGGTGTCACCAGAGTCATTAAGGGTCGTTTGTAAAAAATATTACATGGGACGGGAGGTACTGTTGCTGGATGACTGCCGGTACTACATGGACGTGCATAGTGTTGACACACAGTTTGTTTATCTAGACACAAGGGTGGCTTTTGTGCATCTATACAGCCAAGATTGCAGTGTTGTTCTGTCTACATAAAACAGGAGCATCCCGGCTATCAACTCCTGGTATCCAAATTTCCACTATAATGAACGACATATGTTAAATACCACCAAGCAAAAAGTCTTCACCACTATAACCAACAACAATCAAAAAGTGGATGGCATTCTGGACAACACCTCAAAATTCAAGACTCATTACCCTACCCAGGACATCTTTGAACTACAGTTGGTCAAAGTCATTAACATAAAGATTATTTTATAATAAAGTATTTGACCCCATGTAATTTATTGAAAAATGCACTGAAAGTGAAAAAGGATTATCGCCCCACCACGGCTTTTCCTCACGACATTTCCCAGCGCTCATCACGCCCACCATGATGTCACGCACTGCCTACTTCCTCATCCGAATACATAATCGCTTGTCGACTGAATTCAGAAACCCTTCTCTGCTGAAGGTGTATTTATATTTAATATCGTAAAATGGGGAGCACCTGTACTTTACACCCTTACTATAAGATCATGTGACTGCTGTGACTTCCTACTAGTAGTGCTATGTTGGATATACCTCCTTAAAAAGTGTTTAAAAGGTGATATTGCATTGCCTATTCTGGAAATTAGGGCTTCTTCAAGTGAACTGGGTCCCTCTTGGTTGTGTGCAGCCAGCGAGGTAGGCTTATTTATGTTCATATTTATTTGTGCGCACTATATTTTGGTTCTACAGTGTGTGTGATCTTTAATGTGCGCTTGCAACTGAAGAGCCACGATGTTGTGCATTTCCTGGGGGGAGTGATTTGTAGGGCAGTTTATGCTGCGGATGCTGTGTGGATGGTAGCGTTCCACTCATGTTTTCAGTGGCATCTCTGAAGCATTTAGGTAGAGTTTGCACACTGTTTTCTTGTGGAAATACCCTTTATATTCACATTACAGTAGCCTAAAAAGACTATGGTAATATCTGGTTACAGAATATAATGTGGGCACATACCTGTATCTAAATAGCTTCACAATATTTTCATCTACACAAAACGACTTGGTGGCCCCATACAAACTCTCACAACAGAAATCGCACAAGTTCATCCACAAACTGAGGACTGTTGGTTTATAGCCTGCAGCTGCTCAGTAGCCCATGACGGCAGTCAAGGTTGAAAGTGCATTCTCAATGAAGGTGTTCGCATGCTTTTCAATGCACTCGTGAATCTCACCTCCCTCTGAACCCTGATCCTTACTACCAAAAAAGTATCTGATAGATAAATATTAATGTCTTTGGGGGTCACAGGAAAAGCATTCTTTGCAGGAAGATGCTAATGGCCTGCTTTGGAAAACCTAAAAACGACGCCCACCATTATGCACATCAAGGCTTCTGATGCAGTAGCCCACACAATACATCATTTCCTGGATGTACATTATAAGGAGCTGATTGTAGACAGAATTTAAGAATTTGTCTTAAGCTTTTCTGCTTTCGCTTGGGAGAACGTTCTCCTTTTAAATATTTGAATTACTACAAACTTAAGTAACTTAGTTTAATTCTTACATACATCATCTAGGCTGCCCAAGAAGGTTGGGTTCCCTTGAGTCCTTCTTCGTTATACCAATTAGTTTGTACTTGCCACTGTCGGCCTAGGTTTGCCCAGCTATGGCTCTGGGCCTAAATATTTCGAAATCTGCTTTGAGACAATGCTCTCTTAACTTAACAGACGCTCACATAATTTGGTTACTGCCTTCATTTTCGAAACCACACACACATAAGTATGACACTACCTGTGCCTCTAACAAGGGCACAGCAAAAAAGAGCATTCGGCATCCTTAAATAACCCCCTGCTGCTCAATAAATAACCCGCTGCCATCTGTTTGTGTTCGGCTCGCCAAGGGATTCCTGTCTCTAGAGCTCCTCGAGTCGTGGGACATCTCAAATGGATAGTGCAGACACTCTGCGGCTCTTATTTACTAGAATGATTAAGTGCATCATGACTGGAATGAAGATGGCGGTAGTTTTTTATTGTTATATAATTCATAATTACATTTATTAATCGTTTCTGCTGTGCAGTCTTTAGCAGGCGCCTTTGTCTGGAGCGACTGTACAATCTAAGCACTTGAGGGGTAAGGACTTCGCTAATGGGCACTGGCAGATTAGCAGCAACTGTCAAACCGCTGCCCCAGATAACAGGATTATAACAGGAATGCACCTCCTGTTTACAAGAAAGGCACTGACTTAAGCAACAGCATTGTTATTATGATCTATGTATACAGGTGTGCACCATTTATCAACCATATTATGTTACGCGAAAACAGGGCGTTGACCAAAACGGACGTAGACCAGGACATTACCACAGTCACAGTCTTTTTATGCTAGTGTAATGTAAATAGAAAGGTATTTACGCAAGAAATCGATACGTAAATGCGTCCGATGTACAATACAACTCCATTAATGCATATAATGCCTTATACAAAGTGGATTTTCTGTGGGTCTGGAATGGATTCATTCAATTTCCATTATTTCTTATGGGAAAAATTTGTTTGGTATTCGTCCTTTTTGCTTCTGATTTCTGGAACGGATTACCAACGAGAACCCAAGTACCACTGTACTGATTTTCAATTTCAAAACAATAAGCACTCATTTACATTTGGTGAATGTGTTACAACAGCCAATTACTTTTAATTGCAGCAGACTAAATATTCTTTTGTTTAAATCTTTATACAACAAAAAGTACACATTTTGAATTATTATTTGTCAGAAACTCGGTTATGTAAGGTGTGGTAAATTTCTTTTAATTGCAGAGGACTAAAGGCTTTTTTTCCAAGAAATTATTCAAGTACATGGGCATTGTTTCGCATTGTCTTCAGAAATAAAATTTAAAAAAAATCCAATCATGACCTCAATATAGGTACTCTCCTTTTTACAATGGCCTGACTAACGTAATTTCGACTTCAAGATACGTCGTATGAAAAAGTTTGGGCACCCCTGATAATTTTCATGATTTTTCTTTATAAATCATTGGTTGTCCAGCTCAGCAGTTTCAGGTAAATATATCATATAGCAGATGAACACCGTGATATTTCAGAAGTGAAATTAAGTTTATAGGTTTTACAGAAAGTGTGCAGTAATTATTCAAACAAAATTAGGCAGGTGCATAAATTTTGGCACCCTTGTCATTTGAATACCTTTAGCACTAAATATTGGAACACAAAATTTGTTTTGTAAGCTCATTGACCCTTGATCTACATACACAAGTGAATCCAACTATGAGAAAGTGTTAAGGTGGCCAATTGGAAGTTTTTCTCCTCTTTGCATCTTCTCTGAAGAGTGGCAACATGGGAGCCTCAGAACAACTCTCAAATGGCCTGAAAACAAAGGTTGTTCAACATCATGGTTCAGGGAAAGGGAACAGCTCTCTCAGAGATTTCAGCTGTCAAGTTTTCCACTGTGAGGAACATAGTGAGGCAATGGAAGACCACAGCACAGTTCTAGTTAAGGAACTCCCAAAGTGCGCAGACCAAGAAAAAATCTCAGATAGGCAGAGGCGAAGGATGGTGAGAAACAGTTAATAGTAAGCCACAGACCACCTCCAAAGACCTACAACCTCATATGTTGCAGATGGTTGTCCAATGTTCACCCGTTAACTAAACGCGCACTTTGGCCACAAGGAGAGGCTGTATGGGAGAGTGATGCAGAAGAAGCTTTTCTGCGACCACGCCCACAAACAGAGTACTTGAGGATGTGCTGTGTGCTTAAAGCACATTTGGACAATCCAGCTTCATTTTGGAATAAAGTGCTGTTGCACTGATGAAAAACTACAATTGAGTTATTTGGCCATAACATCACCCCCATAACAAGGAGCGGAAAAAGAACACAGCATCCAAGACAAAACACTTGCTTACCCCACAGTAAAATTGGTGGCCGGTTCCATCATGCTGTGGGGACTGTGTGGCCAGTGCAGGGACAGGAATCTTGTTGCAGATGGTGTCAATGTTCATCGTTCAACTATACAGCGCACTTGCACAAGGAGAGGGCAGTAGGGAGAGTAAATGCAGAAGAGCCTGAGGTGTGCTTACAGCACATTTGGACAATCCAGCCCTTCATTTTGGAATAAAGTGCTACTAAGGCATTCATGCAGAGGAACCAGTTACAACGTTCTGGATTGGCCATCTCAGTCCCCAGACATGAATATTACTGAAAATGTGGGCTGTCCATGCTCGGAAACCATCAAACTGACTGAACTGGAGATGTTTTCTAAAGAAGAATGGTCCAAAGCACCTTCAACCAGAATCCAGACTGGAAGCTGTAGGAAGCGTTTAGCGGCTGTTATTTCTACAAAAGGAGGATCTACTAAATATTGATTTCATTTTTCTGTTGGGGTGCCCAAATTTATGCACCTGCCTAATTATGTGGTATTGCACCTGCCTAATTTTGTTTGAATAATTACTGCACACTTTCTGTAAATCCTATAAACTTCATTTCACTTCTCAAATATCACGGTGTTCATCTGCTATATGATATATTTAACTCAAGTTGCTGATCTGAACAACCAATGATTTATAAACTAAAATCATGAAAATTATCAGGGGTGCCCAAACGTTTTCATACGACTGTAGGAATCCGATAAACCAAACAAACACACATTCAGCAGAAACTGTACTCCGAATTTCGATTCTTCAATTTTCCGATTTTTTGTAAATGAGGAAGATGGCAGGAGTGATGAGCACTGGGAAACGTAGTGAGGAAAAGCAGTGGTCGCACCAATCATTTTGCTTTTGACTTGCATTACATGAGCTATTTAATACTTTATGATAAAATAAGCTTTATGTTAACGATTTTACCCAACTGTTGGCTAAGACCGGTGTTTTAAGCATGTTTAAAAGTAGCTACACTCTACAATACGCATCACGACACAATTACATCGTGATACGATGCATATTGCGATATACTGCAATATTCCACACACTTCACTGAAAATAGAAAAACAGCTGAAATCTTACAGTGAAGTCTTAATACATCACGTCAATAGTTCAGCGGACAAATTGATTCAAAACCCTCTACGGCGACATCTACAGGAATGGAGATTGTAGTTTGCTCCCCATTTAAAACGTGCTTTTTCTAAACATGAAAAAACCAACAATATTTTGTGCCGAAAAATCGATGTAGTATATTGCGAAAATAAATATCACGATATATTGCTGTACTGATATTTTTTTTAGCACAGCCCTATGATATATACAGTATATATTAAACACAGCGATTTACAATAAATATAATAAACGATGGGTTTGTCAGAACGTATATATAATTGGAAACCTGGGACTACGTGAATTGTGAATCGAATCGTGAGCAGAGTGCATCCCCCATTAACTAACAGACAGTCATCCAAGCAGAAACAAACCATGAACCGGAGGCAGGATTTTGGGTGCACCAGGGCTCACTGAATATTTTAACTCTGGTTACTAGGAGAACTCCGCCACAGACCAGACTTCATATTTTAGGGTTGGATTTAATGTACGGTCATAAGCCTGATCTGTTGGGCCATAAAGATTTTTCGGGGTGTTTCTGAAAATAAGGCCTGAAGACAGGCTACGGAGACCCATCTGTCGATGGGCTAAAGTTGAATCTACGAGGTCGCCCGGGTGAATTTCAGCACCTGAGCTCTGTAGCTATGAGTTAAAGCAGCCTGTCAGTGTAGGATTTAATAACCGAGGAAGTGGAGCGTGCATAATCATGCCTATAACACCCAACACCCCTTCCTCCAACCACCACCACTTGCACGTGCATTTAAACCCTGATTTTAATACATTTCTGCTAAGTGCGTATTAAAAATTATATTGAACTGATCCATTCAAAAGTAAACAAGCTGTGAAATGATCCGTGTCACGTCAAATTAACCCAATTAAATCAAGCGGTATCAAAAGGGCACTGGGGACTGTAAAGATAACAGCTGCCTCACGAAGCCTGACTGGAGAACCCAGATGTGTGTGTGTGTGTGTGTGTGTGTGTGTGTGTGTGTACACGTTTGGGCCGAAGTGTACAGTACGTGTTGCTCGTAGCTCCTAGCCAGACACATTTCAGTCGATTAGGGAGCAGCCTGTTCATGCCCCAGTGCCAGTGTGTTGGACGGATCTAGTAATGCCTCCTGAGAGGCAGAGGTCATGGTCATTCACAGCTGTCTGATGGCATTTCACACCGACTTGCCCCATGGGGGGGTGGAGGTGGAACCGTGTGTTCCCTGATGTTTTGAGTGGAACTCTGTTTGAGAGGTGTATTTAAGGACTACTTCCAAGTCAAAATACTGCTCTCATTCAATTGCTCTAACGCAAATATCTAAATCAGCCAATCGCATGGCAGCAACTCGATGCATTTAGGAATGTAGGCACGGTCCAGACGACGTGCTGAAGTTCAAACCGAGCATCAGAATGAGGAAGAAAGACGATGTGCTGGGATTTTCCTACTGCCATCTCTAGGGTGTAAAGAGAATGGTATGGAAAGAGAGAAAGCATCCAGTTTTAGAGGGCTGCCTTGTTGATGCCAAAAGAGAATAACCCGGCTGAATTGAGCTGATAGAAAGTACCTCAAATAACCACTTGTTACAACTTGTTGTGACCTTCAAGCAGATGGGCTACAGCAGCAGATCACACCAGGTGCTACTTCCGTCAGCTAAGTACAGGCAACTGAGGCTACAGTGCGCACGGCTCACCAAACATGGACAATACAAGGCTGGAAAAAGTTGCCTGGTCCGAGGAGTCTCGAGTCCTGGTGAAATTCAGATGGTAGGGGCAGAATTTGGCGTAAACAATATGAAAGCATGGCTCTATCTTGTTGTATTAACAGTTAAGGCTGTACTGCATTTAATACTAACTGAACATCAATTATAGCACAGTTAGTTCTGACCTAGCAACAGTGCCCGCCCTAAAAAGCAACCGAGTTAGAACGAGCAAAACACTGCCGAAAGGAAAGCTATAATTAGTTTTTTAAAAATCTATTGGTTTTGAAAACAACTTCAATTTGGAAGACGAAGCTATTAATGAGCAACCTGAGCCAAAAGGCTTATCACCTTGAACTTGGAAGCTCTGGAAAAGCGAAATGGAACCAGTCCTTTAAACCAAACGTCCCGGCTCTTAATGGATTCACAGCTCGACTGAAGAGCAACGAGACTGAAGATCAGTTTTAGTCCCATCAACAAAAATGCTGAATCAGGTTCATTAAACACCATCCGCAGCTGATCGGATGTTTGACAGGTATTGCTATGTTATCTATTAAGTCCAGCTCTAACCCAGAGAAGCTGCTGATGTAACTCTGCTGTTACATTTCTGACTGATCAGATTAACATTAAGAGCTTCATCATACAGATTTATAATCGCTAATCAAACAGGATCCTAGACTTTGGTTAGAACACTGGGATCTCACTCTGATCTGCTTCAGTCAGTAGAATAGTGGATCTTAGTAACAGCCTGCCTTATAAACCCCACCCATTTTATTTGCTGAATGGATATAAACTTTCTTTTTAATAAATTAAAACTTACCAATCGATATGTTTGTGTTCATTGTCTGTATAATAAACAGTTATTGGTCATTCTGTTCCTCGACTTTAAAGACTGAAGGGCTTAGCTGTGGGGTAACAATGGAATGGATAGAATTACCTTGCGGACGGCTGATAAACAAATAATATTTTTCTGTCCTCTATCTTAAACTCCAACAACATATGACGATAACCGAACTGGGGTATAATCACAATCATACACTCGAGGTCGTGCTTTTTAGATATTGGCATGGCCTACTCTGCATGGAGACTCATGCCTACGACTGAATCACACCCATGCCAATATCTCACATTAAGCACTTCCTTTCATTTATTAATACAATTATTGAATATAATTAAACACCACAGCATACCTATAATTGCTGACCACGTGCATCCCTTTATGACCACAGTGTGCCATCTAGGTGCAAACTGGTCTTGAGTATGACAACGAGTTCAGTGTAATCAAATGACCTCCACAGTCCACAGACCTCAATCCAATATAGCACCTTTGGGATTCTTTGAAAATCTCTGAGGAATGTCTCCAGCACCTTGTTGAATGCATACCATAAGAATTAAGGCAGTTCTGAAGACAAAGTGCATCTAAAAGTATCCTGTGAGTATGTTAATTTCTGGAAAAGAGCTACATAAAAATGCATCTCAAAGATTGGTGATTAATTGAGCATTATTTCAGAGAGTTTGGTGGATCCCAGAATATGACGCTGATTAAATATTGGAATCACTGAACCTACACTGAAATCAGTGTACAAATGTGTACAGTTTTTGTACACGACTGCAACGTAGATCCAAAAAACAATGTGTAAACTATAACTACATCTCTCATTACATTCCATTTACAATCATTTACCGCCAGCGGCTTTTTCTAAGCCAGTTTCTAAGCACCTGAAGACGATATGAGAACGATCACGCCGAATACATTTTCACTAAGGAGAACAAGTGTAATGATGCATGTCTTTTGTTGGTACATTACACCGCTAATGAGTTATCAAACCAAAAAAAAATACATAGTTCAGTTGTTTCTGCATTAACATTTCATCACTGAGCCTAGAAAACGTTCAAAGAGCTGAAGGCACCACGATGCAAAGCACTCAAAGACTAAATATTCATTACGTGGTTGACTAGAGACTGCCTAGGGTGAGCATGCTAAAAAGCAAGTTCAAACATGACATGAAGAACAGAAGTAATGCAACCATCAAGAAAGAGTAGAACATGGGATGAGAGACAATCTGGAGTAATCATGTGGAAGCCCACCACTGGAATGGCTTTGTGGGCTTGCCTAAATCTTTGAGAAGAACAACCCAAATTCCTTGAAGTTAAAGGTTGAACCGACTTGGTCGTTGACCAAAATGGACGTTAGACCGACATTACCAATAGTCACAATCTTTTTATGCTACTGTAACGTACATATAATTAATGTTTTCACAAGGAAACCATGTGCAAATGCGTCAGAGATGATCAAAACGTCTGATACTTTTGTTTGACGGAAGCCAAAATGCATAGGTAGACAGTATCACGAACAACAATGAAGACCAGCCAGATGAAACAGAGACTCAGCTCGTGAATGTGAACCAGTTTATATAGTTATAGGCTAGAGAGAATAAACAGGTACTCGGAAAAAAAACCTTACAATAGGACACCACTTGTAGCTTGTTACATAAGTAGCAGAAACACACAAACGAGAAATTTGCCCAAAAAAGTCTAAGCACAGCAACCAAGTTAGAGCAGTCTAATCCAAACACGAGTAAACGAGCAAGCAAACAAATCAGGGTTGCCAGATCCCATGAGAGAAACAAGCAATCTGGTACTTTAACTACCTTAAGTGATTTAGAAGCAATCTGAGAGCAACTGGGAGCAAGGAGAAGCCAAAAACTTTCAATCTCAGTGACGAGGCAGGGTTGACCCAATTGCTAGGTATGACACATTCTTTTGAAGACTGTGATTGGTTGTCTCTGGTCTTTACAGGCATGATTGCTGCCGTGTCTAATCTTTATTGCAGTCACCGGCCAATCGATTGGTGCATCTGTAGACATTATGACAAATTCCAAAATAAATAAATAATGCACATTTCTTTGGAGTCGTGGAGTGCAGCAACTCTGTAGGAATAGTGTACGTAGGAGTCAAGACTAGTAGAAATTAAAAGGTGCCTAAGGTTGCACTCCAACTCGTGTTAATTAAGGAAAAAAAGTGCGCTGCATTACAAGGAGAAAAAAAGAGCTGTATATTTGGAAGAAAGGGAATTACTGAAACCTCCGAGATTAAGGAGGCGCTTTGTTTTGGCGCTCTGTCTGAGACTCTAGCGACCCTTTTGTTGGATATCACAAGTGAAATCAAACAGTCACAGGTTTATTTCCCTGCAGTGTGAAGTCAAGGTATCTGACAGGATGTGTGCATTCCCTAGAAATGTGTATGAACAAAATGGAACCGAAGCACGTTCTTCACTCATTTCATCTGGGTGTTTAGGATTCAGAAAACTCCTTTAGTAATTAATCAACGTAAATAATAGATAAAGTGAAACAAAGGCATGTTGACCTTCACTAATCTGTATTTTGCCCACAAGCACAATGAGGAGAATGGTTAAAGAGTAGGAGTAAGAGATATGTGCATAAATCAAGCTAGCGCTCTACCTAAAAGGGCATGACTGAAGTTAAAAAGTGCGGAAGGAGACAAAATACAAACACCACCAGCCTCACGTTCTAGGTCGTTAAATTAATTGCTAGACGCCAATCTCCAAACTGTCAGAAATCAGTTGCTGTTAGAAACAGTTAGGCAACTAACTTATACCACCACCGGGTAGTATATTAAGATCTTGACAAACTTCGTGAGTCAGCTTTCCACGACAGCCAAAAAAGTACTCTGGTGGTAAAAAGGTCTCATTCGTACGGGTTTTCTTTTTTGCTTCTGTCTTGGCAGAGACTGAAGGATCTCAAGCAGAGAGAATTTGCACGCAACGTGTCATCCAAGAGCTGGAAGTATGACAGGAAACAAGAGAGAGCACTGAAACGCCTCCATCAAATTGCCCTGCTCAAGCAACAGAGGGACAGGTGAGACATTCCCTACTGTAACAAAGCGATACTTTTTGCAACATGCATCATTTTAATGCACCATTCATGCCAGATTCTACTTTGATAAGTGCAATGTAGAAAGGGATGATGACTCTGCATCTTTATCTGCTTTAAACCATACGTCTGGATATACACTACAGAAAATCTAAAATTGTTCTGTATTTATTCCTACAGTGCCAAGAGTGAAAGCCCAAAGCGAAAAGCCGCATCGAGAGACCAGCAGGAAGAGAAAACCAAGCTACACGGCATTGACAAGCCAAGCTCCAGAAAGCTCCAGACCTCAACTAAAGACCACAACGAGAGCCCTCCTTCCCCAGACGTAACGCCCAAGAGTCCTTCCTCTGCTTCTGTGCTAACAAATCCGTATTCTCTTCAGATCCCGTGCTCCTCGTCTGTGCCTCAGCCCCCGAAAGGTCACCGGCACTCTAGGGCAGGGGTGTCGTTCTGCTTCTCCAGACGGGCTCAACTAAAGTTGGACTCCTGTGCTTCAGTGTTTAACGACGGCCTGGATGAGTCAGGCGACCAGCAAGAACATAAACAGCAGCAAAAAATAGCCTTGAAGACCCTCTGGGCCCAAACTTCCCTATCTTCATCATACCAGGAAGACCATAATGTCTGTCTCAATTCCGGAGATCTAAATGCGCAACAAGTAAATCAGTGGAGGACCCAGACGGACTACCACACGACAAAGCCACAACTGCAAGGCTGTCCCGACTCGCATAGATCAGACGAAGAGAAGCTGCCAGCTCCTTCAGAGTACAGAGAACCAGATCGACGCCAGAGATCCAGACAAGATAGCCCTGGTCTTCACACAGATGGACATGGTAACATGACTCCTGCACAACTCAAACAAAAGGAACTGCAAGAAGGTGAACCCAAAGGCGAGAAACACGACGGAACGACTGTAAACTGCTTATCGGCTGAGGGGGAGACTGAGATTAAAAACATTTCCTTCCTAAATGTCCTAGGTAAGGATGGGGCCAAGCTCAAATGGCCTTGTGAGTTTGTGCGGTACACCACCGACGAGCCCCATGTGTCCTACAGCTGCAATCCACTCTGCCAAACGTCTAACTGCGAGCAAATCCAAGACGAAAGTACAGAACAGGAAAAGCAAGAGGTCTGCAACAACTCTAACATATGGGATCGACCAAACAGACCCGAGGAGCCGCCGCAGGATGTCAAGGGCTCCAAGATTGGCATTTTGAAACCAAAGAGACACAAACGCAGGGCGAGGAGGGCTCGTAGGCGCAAACTGAACTCTGTCAAGCGGCACCACATAGGCTGCGCATTGACCAACTTCTCTCAGTTTCCTGCAAGGGAATACTTGGACTTCAGCAATCCCCTGGCCAAGACGCGCATCAAGCGGAGATGCGGCAAGAAGCGGCGCAAGCTCAGGAAAAGAAGGTGGGCAGCGAAGGATGAGGCTTTGAACGGCACGCAACATTTAAGCCTCAAAAGTATCATTGTTAACGCCTTTACAGCCCCAGAGTGCCGAAGAGAGAAGAGGCACAAGGTGCCGGCTGCGGTCTGCCTGACAAAGCGAAGGGTCTTTTCGCACGCTCAATCTCCCGCCCGCGGTGAGGAAAATCGCCAGTGGTTTTTGCGAGACGGCTTCTGCGAGTCTAAACGCGATCCTAGCATGACCCCGCGGAGTGACAAGTCAGGCTCATGGGAAATCCAGTCAGACTTGAGCTCTGATGGGGAATGGCCTTCTTTCCGATGGCAGAGACGCTGCGCTTCTCCTAGATCGACGCCTTCGTATTCCTGGAGGAGAGGACCCCACCATCGCTGGTCTTACATCAGAAAATCGAGTTGCAGCTTTCCTTACTCCGGTTACAGGCACATGCCAGATAGCCCAGAAACAGATACTGAATGCAGAGATGAGTGCTGGGATTACAGAGGCTCAGAAATCTACAGGGAGCAGAATTACTCCGGGCTTTATGATAACCCCTGCATTATAAAGCAAAAATACAGTATTAGAAGGCATAAGAGGCACCTACGGGAGAACCGATATAGGGAGTACCAAAGCTTGGGCACAAAGAGAATATGTTTTTACAGAGTTTACGAGAACGACGAGCCCCACAATGCAGTAAGAGACTGGTGCTGTGGGAGACATAGCCCTGATCATAAAAGGCAAAGGGAGAGACACCGGTTCTGTATAAACTCTGAGCTGAGTCAGGAGAGGGGTTATTATCGGTCCAGCCCCATGTCCAGGCACAGTCCCACTTCCTCTAGTATCACTAGCATTTCAGACCTCAGCGCAGATGGTGACTCTCAGACCGTAACTCATAACAGTGACTTAACATGGCCATTACAGCGATCTGCCCAGACCAAAACTTGTAATTCAACAGAACAGACACTAAAAGAAACAAGTCACTCGGTCACACACACATCAGCTGCAATACCAGAGAAAACACAACCGAACACCCAACCTGTTATTTCAGATCCGGGCAAAAAGGAGCTACCTGTTAGAGAAAAATTGGACTCCACCGAGCAGAGCACGGCACCTGATAAAAAGGTCACGGGTAACAGAATACGTTCTTTTTCACTTCCCCTGATTGGCAAACTCCCCTGTATAAGGAAAGGCACAAAACCAGGAATTCGCAAAGAGAGGGCTAAGGGCCGCAATAACCAAATTCCAAATGTTCAAACAAACCTTGGAAGCCAGGTAGCGTTTGAATCCGCTCAGAGACCCGTACAGGCAGAAACAAAGCATTCGACCCCATCCATGACTGACCAGACAGCCTTAGACCCTTGTGCAAACCCAGATCGGAAAACCAGCTCCATATCCGTAGGAACCCCCAGAACTCTGAAACATGCATCCGAAAATCAGCCACCAAGTTGCCCGACTCCTCCCTTAACGGAGAAGCCGATAACGTTTACAGAGGAGGAGATGGACAAATACAGACTTCTCCAGCTTCAAGCCCAGCAGCACATGCAGCAGCAACACCTCCACGAGCAACATTTATCAACTGCTGACATTCCTTCGATGGACCACATACCCGTACCAGCTCCGGAGCCTTTCAATCATTCCGTAACTACCCCCTGTCATCCATACACCATACATCAGAATGGCGCACTGTCGACATTTTCTGCTTCCATCCCCAGTCCTTCCTGCTTTGCATCCCACAAATCACCGTCCGCTCTCCATCCTTGTCCTTCACAGTCCAACCTCGCCCCTCTTCCGTTTCCTGCTGTATTCTACCCAGCATCGCCTGCGGTGGTGCTGGCGGCTCACCCTCTGCACGTGATCTCGGCGGCAACCCTCCACCCTCATTCTCACTCACATGGCCTGACACTTCACCCTCCGCCCCACACCTCGCTTCTTCCCTCTTTGCTTGCCCCGACGCCTCTGGCGCCTACCAGGACTCTGCACATCCATCCCTTACTCCACCCGCTGTTTCCCTGCCAGGATCTTCAGCCCTACTCTGGTATTGCTAGCTAGTAACTGTGACGAAACATGGAAAGTTAGTTTTCAAGTCCTTTTCCAAACATGGCCTAGCACATCACTGTTTGTATTTGACTTTGCCAAAGGTTTTTGTTTTTCAGTAGTCTTCTCATTCGTATGTCTGTCTGCAATTCCTGTAAATCCCAGTTCAGTTACTTCTCGAGCTGTTCTCGTTGTACATCAGAGAAAATGTTGCTTCATTTCAGCCTTATCCACTTGATGCAGGTATGCCTCGCACAACGTACGCTCCAACGAAAGTTTTATTAAACACAAAGTACAGCAACAATGTTAACTATGACGTTACGGATGTAATCGCCATCTGGGTGGCAAACTCTGCAAGTTGTACATGACATGTACATGTTTAACATGGCGTTCGGACAAGGTCAAGATCGCGGAACGTACCATTTCACAGAATCTATCGTGGACGTTAAGTGACGCATACCTGTAATTAGCACACAGCACACATTTGCATGTCCGCAAGCCACAAATGAGCCGGGTCTGGGAGTTCTGTGGGCTTAATTAACATGAACAATTGATGTACGAACAAGGACACCATTGGACAGCATGCATCGAGCGTAGAGGTTTCCTTCGATACGAGCCGAAATACCAGTAGGATACAGTACAGTGTCGCAATAAAGTTTCAATCTATTCAAAGGTCTAAAGACTTCAAAAGTATTTATGTACTGTACTTTCTAAAGAAAATACTTTACCAACGTAAGATGTATAACTCTCATTTGTCTGAATTCTGTACGTTTCAGAGACTTTGTATTTACTCTTTATTTTGGTAGAGCCAAACGTTTTGTGACCTGTAAGATAGTGTCAATAAAATAAATTTGATGTCATTTAAATAAAAAAAGATGCATCATCGTTATTACAGACTGACTTGAAACCCCCCCGTAAGTATCTAAAAAGAACTGCGCGCCCCCCAGCCCGCACTTACACACAGACCAAAAGAATAAAGTGATCCATTGTAAATCTTTATTGGCAAATAATAAATTATAACCCCCCCCATTTTTCATTTTGGTTACTTTAAGTAATTTTATATAGAGATGTTTTTGTATTATTATTTACCATGTGCAACTTGCATTTTGACTCAGAGCTCAGAACAAACAAGGACCCCTATTGATTTGGGGGTGGGGTTGCAGACCCCAGGCTGTGAACCGTGGGCATACACCATAAAACATACTCAAGTCCTTTGGGCGCATATGGATAGAAAATTCCTAACTCTCCCAGCAATCCAGTGACAAACCACACTGTGGATTTAAACCTTATTCAAATACAACTGGATAGGTTCTAGCTGTCTAAACCCTCAAGAGAAACCCCGAAACACTTATTTCAGTGCTTCAAAATGTGAAACATTGCAGAACAAATGCTCTAAACAACACCTGGAGTGTCCTTCATATTTTGTGATCGACTTTTCTCGTCTTTCAAAAGAGTAAGCTGTTAACACATTTTACACAAAAGCTTTTGTACTAAACGCAGAGTTGGAATCGAGTCTCGACAGGTCAAGGCCCCCTCACAGTAATTGTAACTAACAAACCCGAGCGCTCTGTTGGAGAGTTGAGGGCCACGCGCTCCACCGCCACAGGACGGCAGATCAAACAGAATGAGTGAAACTGATAATTAAGCAGATGTTTCGCAGTTAAGCTGCTCTTGCACTTTCCGACCACCTCCTCCTAGTTCAAAGATTAGTATTTGTGATTAATACTTTTCCAACCCCCGGTATTCTAGTTTTTTAAATTTCCAGATCTGCAGCCTTTTGTTTGAAAGTAGAGCTGGAAAATAATGCTGTTTTTAATAGGTTTTGAGTTCAGGCTGTAAGCGAAAGCCATCTTTCTATAGGCACTGTTCCTAGAGTTCATTACTTACTGCAGATTATCATGTCCCGGTTTTATTACAGTGCAGATCCAGCTTTTATTAAATCTGCCCAGTGCTGGGTTATTTCAGGTCTTCGTGTGCCCCCTTCTCATTGGTCGTTTCTCTTTAGTTGCTTAACATGTGACCGAATTATATTTCATTATTTCCTCACTTGTTTACCCTGGCACTCACATGACTGCAAATTGCAGCCCTAACTGTACTGTAGTCACTGCTGGTTCTATTTAAGAGCTTGTTTACTTTGTAATGGTCCAGTCCACCAATTGTATACTTTTAAAATGTTACATAATTATATGTCCTCCATAAAAGGCTAAAATACTGTGAATTAAAGCAGGACTTGCAAATATATACTGTAGCATTTACTATCCTATATTTGGATGATGGTACATTAGTTGTCTGGTTTGGGCATGCCATAATTTTAATTTCTTTCCATAACAATAAAGTGTGGAATGGATAACAGCCATGGCCTCCCTTTTAAAAAGAAAATACATTAATATTTATATGACAGTCCACCCATTGACGGTCTTCCCTGCCATACGACGGGCATGGTTGGTTCATCTCAGGTCACAGTCAGTAAACAGGCAAGCAATCGCCCAGCCTTATTAATATTAATAATCCCCGTGTATCAGCTTTAATTAAAGTTAGATAAGGTAGATCCTGGCTTTGATCCCTCTTCTCATGACCCTCTTGGATTATGCATCTTTGCACCCTGTCAGGCTCAAGAGGCATAAGGAATGATTTTCTGGGGAAGCATCAGAAAGAAGGTAAGGAGGAGGGAGCCGGTAGTGCATGAATAACAAATTCTGACAAGTACGTGTTTGCATTACAACTTTAAATGGAACAGCGATGCCATATACGTTTTAATCAAATGCATGCACATAAGGACGGGAAGCCCAAGAGAGGAAACGTCATTAGACATGCCTTGTATCTAATTTAAAGTGGCAACCAGTGGCGAACAAAGTACAGAAGATACATGTAAGGAAAAGTACAGACAAGGATAAGAATTCTGACTCAAGTGAGTTTCTACTTGAGGGAAAGTACAAAAGTAATACAGATGTTTAGCTCTGTAATTTTAAGACACTTTCAGGATCATGAAGAACGAAGTTAAAATTGGGGGCTATCCAAATCAAGTCTGACCCAAACCCCAATAAGTTTTTAAGAAGACACAAAATGGTATAGAAGTGAGAAATGGCCTTGAGCAAATACCATCTCAAGACATCAAGTGCTGATTATGTACAAACTTTTGGGGACATCCAGTTTTTATTAAGAAACAGTAGTGTGTGGAGTAATTCAGGGGGATACAGAAAACTTCTTAATTAGGACATGGACAACTAAAAAGATACTCAATGTAGGCAAAACATGCAGAAAAGATACTTAAAGCAAGGAAAACATCATAGGCCTGACAATTTTAGCCAGTTAGCATTGAAGAGGTGATTGTGTGAGTGTAGCCAAAAGTTCTAGGGTTTACATAGTCTTGGCTCACGCAAACGGTGACGTGAACAGTGCCAACAACCAATTGGTGAGCTCTTTCCAACACCAAACAGGAAGCAGCAAAGCGATCAGAGGAATGTCTCTGGAGGGTAGAGAAATGACACACGGACGAGACTCCAGGGAGGACTAAGAGGCCACTGTTCTGTTGGACTGAACAAAAGGAGGAGAAACTGGTATTATTGTGGAGTGTGCAAGAGTGTCTCTGACTCGTCTTACCATTTATACCACACCACATCTAGTATTGTAAAATTCCACTTGGACCAAGATGGGAAAAAAATCCCAAAAGAAATCTAGTTACAGTTGCTAAACGATTCTACAACGATTTCAAAGTAGTAAACTAATTTTCCAAGTCGGAATAAAATCAGGATAGTCTCTCTGGAATCACGGCAAGGTGTAAGGTGGTAATCATAGCTGTCTTAAGTCAATCTTTTTCCAAAAAAATGTATATTATCAGAAGTCGCAAGACTTGGCTTACACACATAGTGACGTGAACATTGTCGGGACCCAATAGGTGACCTCCCTCTAGCACCAAACGGAAAGCAGCAAAGCAAGTACGGAAAAGTCTCTGACTTATCCCCAAAAGGGACGTTAAAAAACTGCCTTTTGATATTTGGACTTGCAGTATTAAAATATATATTACCTATCTGTCCATCTATATCTGAGACCATCTCAGGTTGTTTGCTGGACTATCCAAATTAATTTAATTTAGACCCAAGCCCGCACAGGTTTCTCAGAATATGTCTTAAGAACAACCAATGGTAAAGAAATAAAAAAAGGATTTGTCCAAATACCATTTTAAGACATCATGTGCTGATTATGTACAGCCTAAGTTTTTCCTGCGGTCCTTATGAAACAGCAGTGTGTAAAGTAATTCAGGGGGAAAAATGGGGAACTTCTTACATAGACCATGGACAGCTGGACCATAGATATGCATAATTGACGAAATTGTGTTTAATAGCAGGTTTATTAGCAGGTTTTCTCCAACAGCACAATGGGCTGTTGATCCTCAATCATTGCAAAATCTGAGTCTGTGACTACTCAAACAAAAACTTTGTTGATGTGAGAAAGTACAAGACCTCAGTCTTTTAAAAAATCGTTTCAAAGTCGCACATCGTATGGTCAGCCACAGTGTGACAAAAAACTCTCAAAAAAAGTCTTTTCAGAGTCTTCTTATGTATGGTTAGCACTAGTTGGAAAATATAAACCTTACTGATAAACCACAGTAGCGAAAAACTGAGTGATTTACACAAAGAGTATAAAAGACCTCGTGCAGCTCCTCAGACGCTCTCGAGACCACCTCAGGTTGTTCACTTTTGTGGTCCCGTCAATAAACCGTTACTCCAACTGCTACTCTAGGAGTCGAAACTGATTTATTCCGAATTGTTGTTTCTTTTGTATTGAGTTGTGAACTAACTTTCCATGACATAACTATTTTTGTTTCTTCCTGCGTGAGCAGACGTCCCAATTGTTATGTGAATAGAATTATTAGGAATAGTAAACAACTTCCATTGTAGTGTAAAGCCAAGAGTGATATCATATACACACACACATATATATATATATATTATATATATATTATAATATATATATATATATATATATATATATATATATATATATATATACACACACATGGTGGGTCTGCCAACTTAACAATAAGTGTATAACAATAAGTCTATAACTGCTGTAGCAACGAACTCATTAACTTCAGCTTTCCTGCTACTACGGGTGCTAAGGGGGAAAACAAACACTTACTGTGTAGCTGCTTTGGTTTCATCGTTGTTGTTTGCTAATCCATAACATGAGGTGTTTTCTTTGCTTGTTTTCTCCGTTTGTTGTTGGCCGCCATCTTTGCTTAAAGGGGAATCATTAGCAGGAGCCTCTTTGATTGTCCAATCTATTATTCAATTAATGTTTTCTCCACAAATATTCCCTCTTTAACAATAATAAACTACATATAATGTGCATCACTCTTTAATCTTATTTACATTGTTATTGTTATTATAATTATTTTTCTAAATTATTTCTCTGTTCTAAATGCTATACAGAACAAATAGCATCCTTTGCAGACATTTTCCTTACAAAATGAAGAGGGAGTACAAAAATATACTGTACAGGTATCCACCACATACTGTACATTTACATTTACAGCATTTAGCAGACGCCCTTATCCAGAGCGACTTACAATTGGTACAGTCTTACAATCCAAGCAATTGTGGGTTAAGGGTCTTGCTCAAGGACCCAACAGTGGCAGCTTGGCTGAGGTGGGATTTGAACCCTGGACCTTTTGGTCCATAGTCCTGCACCTTAACCACTAGGCCACCACAGTCCAAGTCTAACTGTACAGAGTTAAGAGTCAAATGTGAAGTTGTTGTTGAGGGTCCAGGTGGACATTTACAACCTGCAAATTATTCTGGGAGGTTGGGTTTTTATTCTATTGTGTAGTGAAGGATCAGGACTTCCTCACTGTTCCCTGAAAGCAGCTCAAGGCATATCTAGTAAATGTCCATTTACATAAAAGAGCTGGCTGTATGAATGTCTTGTTGCTTTGTGTTGTGAAGCTTGTAGTTAGAAATGCTACAAAAAGAGGCTTTCCGCTGATGATATCCCCAAAAGCCTTCAATTTATATCCTGCTCCTCACAATTCTCAGCTTGACAGCAAAAGCCTCTCTTCCTAAGAAAGAGACATAAGAGACATGAGAAGGTGAAGATCTTAAAACAACGTCTTTCCCGCCTCTGCGACCTGCGGAGCTAGAGAGAGTCTTTTGAAATCTGTTCTCTGTGTAGTGTAAGACAGAAGGCAGACTTCCGTTGAAGCTTCTTGCTCTTCACAGTCTTGTTTTCCTAGCCTGACTAAAATGACTGCACATCCGTCGCGTTCTACGCTGAACTCCTCTTAAAAACAAAAAGCTTTTGATCCCAGACTCCACTGATCAGAAAAACAAGACGACAACTAAACCTGGCAGAGTATGAATGTAGAGAGAAAACCTTCTGACAACATTCATATCATAACGAAAAAAAGTGAGCTCAGTGGCAGGGTTTAGTCATATCTCTGTGATCAGTGAAGTCGTGTCCTAATCAAAAGCTAAAAGTGAATAAGAGATAATCTAGGCACAACTCAGAGCTTGTCATTCAAGTTGATCCAAAAGAAGAGGGTGGTTGAGGAAGAAAGGACCAGAATATTTTTTATATCAAATATAAAGTATATTCCTCTCAGCCTTTTTGTCTCTTACGTCATTGAGAGTGGTATGCCCAATTAACAAAGCATAACAGAAAACATGGTACTAATACTAATAACTTTTCCTTCTTTGAGCTGCTTCCTGAAAGCCAGTTTTATATAGGCATATTGGCTATATATACACACATCTTTCCATCTGTCAGTCTATCCATCCATCTATGCATCCATCCATCCATCCATCCGTCCATGTCTGTTTGTCTGTCCATCTATCTATCCGTCCGCCCACCTATGCATCTCTCCATCTATCATCTGTATCTGTCTATGTCTGCCTGCTTTTCATATCTATCTATCCATTCATTCATTCATGCGTCTATCCACCTATCTGCAGTATTCATTTATTTATATTTTTCCACCCATCCCTTGATCCATCCACCCATTAGCTATCCATCTAACTATATATTCATCCATCCATCCACTTATCTATTTAGAGTATCTATCTATCTATCTAGCCACCCATCCCTTGATCCATCCACCATCTAACTACCCATTCATTATCTATCTAGCCATCCATCACCTCTCTGTATATCCATCTATCTATCATTTGTCTGTCTGTCCATCCAGCCTTCACCTATCTACCTCCCTATCTGTCTGTCCATCCACCCATCTATCAACAGTATTCATCTATCTATTTATATTTGTCTACCAATCCCTTGATCCATACACGTGTCTGTCTATCCATTATCTGTTTCATATCTATCCAATACAGCCACTACCCATCCATCTATTCATTCATCAATCATTCATCTGTCAGTCTATCTATCTATCCGTCCATTCATCAGTCTGTCTGTCTGGTAAAAAGTCCAGTACCCAGACACAGAGTGAGGAACACAAGCCCAGCTCTCTTGTCATACAGCCTGAGGGGACTCGAGTCATGAAGGTTGAACTATAGTCAATGCACAGCAGACTCACATGGTTACACTTTCCCCTGTTGTGATTAGATAGCGTGAGAGATAGCAAAACTAGAGAGGATCCAAGAAACAGGCGAGAGAAGTGCATCCCACTTTTTAATAAATCTAAACAATAATAATAATACTAAGAAAACACAGCTCTTCACCTCACTTCTCAGTTACCAAGGCTGCAATTTCCACAAGTTGCCTCCTTGTGAATTTTGTCAGCATTCATTTCAGCAGGTCTATAGCATAAATAAGCTTTTCACTTTTCCTTAGACGAGGCAATTGGGCCGTTGTCCTTTGGCGATGCTTTATAGATTTTATCATGAAGTTTTTTTATTTTACACAAAATCTATAATGTAAACAAGTTATCAACTGAAAATATCAGAAAATATCTACTGAAAACCCAGTACATGCCAGAGGGATTATATGTCCTGACTGGCCTGGGTGGAGTTGGTAGAAGGTACAGGGTACGGATGTCTGGGGTTTTTTGCTTGCCTTGCTGTCACCACGACCCTGAAATGGATAAGCAGAAAAGAAGATGAAGATTATATTACTACTACTAATGATAATATCAATAATTAAATGGATGTTAAATTTTACTTTCATTTAATATTGTTGGTTCCTTCCTTTATATTATACTTGTACATTTATGCATTTTAGATTTAGACAGAGTTGAAGAGCTACTACAGAAACTAAATTGTTTTAGAGGTCCTTGATCACACCGTTATAATTTAGTCATATTGTTTCAAAAAATTGTATAAAGCCATCACTAGCCTTTTTGATATTACACCACAAACTCAATTTTCAGTTCTGCATCATTAAATCTCAAGTATTTTTTCTTGCCCAAAGTGCCTGATCACAGGAATGGGCTTTTCACTGAGGCACCAGCGACATATGAGGAGGTGCTTAGATCTACCTTCTACCTCTCTTTAGCTGTCATGTTTTCTTTTACTCATTGTCTGCATTCTAGCCGGCTGTTAGATGTTATTTTTCCATGGCAGCTTGCAATTTGTTGACTTCTCCACTAATACCTCAGGGCTCCCATTTGACTGACTGACGCTGAAACAAAACAGTCAAGAGAGATATCTTATACGTGAGAAAGCAAGACGAACCAAAAATTTAAAAGGAAGAAAAATTGGATAGTAGTCATGAGATAAATCATTGCTGTGCTGTCATTTCCTGCTGTCTGCAGATGACTGATTAAATCGTTTTTTTGAAATTGCGGCACACTTACCATTCTCTGCACTTAACATGTAAGCATATGTGAAGCAGAGGCAACTGGTTTTTTTTTTTTTTTCTCTAGCATTTCAATTGGTTTCCGTTTCAACAGTCATGGAGCAGAGAAAATAAGAAAATCTTTTGGAATTTCATTGTTTTTCTGGTGACAAAATAACCACAAGATCATCCCTATCTCCAGAGTTTTCCCCAGGCAACTCTAGATATAGAGGAAAACAAGAACATATAGGAGAGTTCCATTTTTACCCACTTTAGTTCATGTCCTAAATCATTCTCTCCATCCCTCTGAAGCAGCCAGATCCTTATCTCAAGGAACTGTTTGACTCACTAAACTTAAAGCCACGTATAACTGTTCATTAAAATGGACTTACCTCTGATGGGTCGAACCTAATTTCCAATAAAAAAACCTTTCTCTATCTTAGGAAGAAAATCCAGGAGGATTATTATGAATAGACTCCAGTCTTCTTGAATGCTTTTCAGTAGCTTTTGGAACAAAACTGAAGGGAATTCCATCCATTCACCCATAATAATCAACATTAGCAACTATCAATGTTGAGGGATATGAACTTGTATAAATTTTGTATACATCCATCTATTAAACTCTGCCCCACTGCCCATCTTTCTGTCCATCTCGCTGTCTGAACGTTTGTCTCCGTCTTTGTCTCTTTCCTGGTCTCTGTCTCTCTCTGCTTTCTGTGTCTTTCGCTGTCTGAAAGACTGAGACAGTCTCTCTGTCCCTCTCAAATCTCTTTCTTTTATTTCCTTTCTTTTGTTCGTTGTATTTCATCTTTATTGATTTTTTTTTCTCCATCCTCTTATTTCAGTCTACTTATTTCAGGCTCTGTTTGTTTCCTTCCTGATTTATTTATTAATAGTGGGGCAAAAAAGTATTAAGTCAGCCACTGATTGTACAACTACTTACTACTACCTACTTACTGTTCAGAAGACTGCAAGGACTGTGGTAGCCTAGTGGTTAAGGTACTAGACTCTAAACCAGAAGGTCCAGGGTTCAAATCCCACCTCTGCCAAGCTGCCACTGTTGGGTCATTGAGCAAGACTTTTAATCCACAATTGCTTGGATTGTAAGACTGTATCAATTGGAAGTCGTTCTGGATAAGAGCGTCTGCTAAATGCTGTAAATGTAAAAAATGTAAATGTAAACTTAGAAAGATGAGAGAGGTCTGTAATTTCATCATAGGTACAAAATTAGAAAAAAAAAATCCAGGAAATCACACTGTAGGATTTTTAAAGAATTAAATTATAAATCATTGTGGAAAATAAGTATTTGGTCACTCACAAACAAGCAAGATTTCTGGCTCTCACAGATATGTAACAACTTCTTTAGGAAGCTCTTCTGTCCTCCACTCGTTACCTGTATTAATGGCACCTGTTTGACCTCGTTACCTGTATAAGAGACACCTGTCCACAGCCTCAACCAGTCAGACTAAAAACTCAACCATGGCCAAGACCAAAGAGCTGTCGAAGGACACCAGGAAGAAAATTGTAGACCTGCACCAGGCTGGGAAGAGTGAATCTACAATAGGCAAGCAGGTTGGTGTGAATAAATCAACTGTGTGAGCAACTAAAAGAAAATGGAAGTCATACAAGACCATTGATAATCTCCCTCAATCTGGGGCTCCACGCAAGATCTCATCTTGTGGGGTCAAAATGATCATGAGAACAGTGAGCAAAAATCCCAGAACTACACGGAGGGACCTGATGAATGACCTGCAGAGAGCTGGGACCAAAGTAACAAAGCTACCATCAGTAACACACCACACCGAGAGACTCAGATCCTGCAGTGCCAGGCGTGTCCCCCTCTCTCATCTTTCTAAGAAGGAGAACTTGCACAATAGGTGGCTTACTAAATACTTATTTGCCCCACTGTATTCCCTGTAATTTGTTTTGTAATTTTTATTTCTTTCTTTCGTTCGTTCTTTATTTATTTCTATCTGCTGTGCTCTGCTTGTATCCTTTCTTATTCTTATTTTTATGTCCCCCATTTCTTTTTTTTTCTACTTTCTTTCCTTCTGTTATTTCCCTCCCTTGATTCCTTCTGTTCTTTCCTTCCTTCCTTCCCCTCCCTTGCATCCTTCTAATTCTTCCTTTCTCCTGTTCTTCCCTTCCCTCCTTCTGCTCATTCCTTCGCTTCCTTCCTTCTGTTATTTCCTTCCATCCCTCTTTTCTTTTTTTCCTTCCTTCTGTTCTTGCCTTCTCTCCTTCTGTTCTTTCCTTTCCTTTCCTTCCTTCCGTTCCTTCTGTTCTTTCCATTCCTGTCTTCCCTCCTTTAATGCCTGAATACTGAGATGACCTGGCCAATCAGGTAATAGAAACACACCAGAAATCAAAGACTTATGCAAAAACTTAAATTAAAAAGTAAAGAAAGTTAACACAACCTTTTCACAATTTAAACATAATATTCGACAAACAAGTAAATTACGTTCTGAGATCTTATACAAAACACTAGTGAATCATCTGGAAATGTGCCCAAACTTTGGCATTAGAATAACCAGAACTATCAGTTTGTTCCCTGAAACTGTCAAATTATTTTCATTTCCATAATGAATATAACATGGCCAGACTTGTTCAGGAGACTGCATAAAGACAATATTTTACATCAAATAGACTGAGAGCTACACAGGGCAGTAATCATAGTTGAAAGCCCATGTCCATTCTGTGCAGCTCTGTCCCAAAGCTTTTTCATCTCCCTGTTCATTGTCAGCCATTTCCCCCTCGCCTCTACTCAAACGGCTTCGGGAAATTTTAATTTCACACAGATCTGGCTGACCCTGACGGCCCTCCGGGGGACCAAAGTCAATGTTCTCTGGCAGATATTGAGTTCAGGCTAGCGCAAGCCTTCTGACTGTGATGGGTAAAGTATAGAGTCCCATCTCACACAGGCACTGAGCCATACACTAATCCAGCCAAAACGAGCAAGCTACAGTTTGGGGGGGGATATAGAGGAAGGTGAACACGAATAAACGAAAGTTCTTGAATTTCAATTACTGAGTAATAGTGAGTTCCAAAGTGCTGAGTAATATATAATATAAAGATTATTGAATGGGCTATAGGAAAAGACTGAGTAGTGGTTTGGAGAATAGCACAGTAAGTACTAATTAAATTCTCACCATAAATGATTTCATTTCTGTACTATTTCATGACGAAGAAGCTTGATCAGGAATGGTCTTTTTGGTAGGGTAGCAGCCAAGAAACCAAGTTAAAGCTCACAAAGACTGGAAGGAAGATCAGTGGAAAAGAGTATTATGGAGTGATGAATCCAAGTTTGAAAATCCATTATACCATTGCTAAAACAACATCATCTAATGGTGGCATAAGAATTTTGCACGGTAATGTCAGCCTCCTGTAGATGGCGTTGCGTGAGGATGAAGCCATAAAAACCAGTGGGGTGTGTGAGGGGATTCATAGATTACAACGAGGTGGGAACTGTGGTAGCCTAGCAGTTAAGGTATTGGACTAGGAACCAAAAGGTCCAGGGTTCAAACCCCATCTCTACCAAGCTTTTTCTGGCGGTTTTTGGAGAACACCAGTGCAAATGCTTCTTTTAGTGCATTTTCTTGGTTTTAATGCAATCAGTAAAACATCAGTGAAGGACGGCTCCTAGCTAAAAACCCTGCAGAGTACCATCAGTGGCATGACAGGCAGAAATGCCTGTGTATTCACACACACAGATCAGAGAAAACATTAAAACCATGCACCGACTGAATAACATAACACTGTTTATTATCCTGTTGATTATCCTGTTACAGCAGCATATGGTACAGTACATTAGACGAAACAGTAGGTTCTCATAGTCGTGTCTAGACATGTTGGATGTCGGAGAAATGTTCCTGTGTGACTTTAGCAAGGGACGAATCTTAATAGCCACAGTTTTCTAATTTATAAGTTTTATAAATTTAAACTCGTCTCTGTCACAAGCCTTTGAATATTCGTTTCTCTTCACTTTGTTTCCTGCTCGTTAACTCCCACCTCTGCTCGTGACTCTACAGCGCTGATTGGCTGTTGAGATGGCCAACTGTTTACAGCCACAACTTCTAGAGTTAAAAGGCAGACTTTAATTTCCTATTATAATTTAGCTGATTGGATGGCCTTTAAACAGCGCATACGGTTCATTTCAAAGTGCTGTGCTGCAAGCATTTAGTGTACATTTTGTAAAGCTTTCTGGAAAGTCTTTAATTAAAGTCTACACTCTAAGTAGCATTCATCTTTAATGACTTGAGTGACAGCAGCCAATACGTTCCACTTAATCAGCATGGTGAAGTGAAGGACTTTTATAGGCTTCACGCAAATCAATCAATCAAAAAAGTAGCTGTCATTCTATACCACACATTGTTAAAATGTCCATTACTGTATGCTTTATACAAAAAGTTTTGCAAGTAGTTTACAGTACCGAAATATTAAAAATAAACAAAAAGAGACCTTCATATGAAGATCTAGAGTAATTTAGATTTCATTAAAATAATTCTCGATTTGATGCCTATTTAAACATAGGCTTCTCTTGTATTGACAAACACACTACATAGACAAAAGTGTGTGAACATCCAACAATTACATCCCAAACATAGGTATTAGTATGGAGTTTTTGTTTTTCTTTGTTTTCTGCTGCAACAAAGAAGCCGAAAAATGTTACAGTTATATAGGTAAAGTTAGCCGTGACAACAAATGCGACCAAGTATGTTCATTCCACCCCACATTCATCACTCCATGAATAATTTGGTGACAGAGAGCTGGTTTCTTCTCTCCATTTTGCATTTTACAGGTACAGTTTCCATTCAGAGGGAGATTCGCGATCTGGGTTTCTAATCCCTGCAGGGGCCGCCGTGATTAGCTCGGTAATTGACTCTTTGATGCCATTTCCACTGCAAGGTAGCATTAACGCCTGGAAATTTCGTTTTCCGGACGTCATGATGGCTTTTAGTTTATGAAAGAGCCCTGCTCGTTTTCCTTCTAATGAAACCTTAATACGCGGTATAGTTGGAGCTCGGTTTGCTTCCTGAGCTGAATGTGAAAGTTTCTGTGAGAGCTCTTGTGCCTCCAAACTCAGTTTATTTCTAAATAGAGAGAATTGCAATTACCAATGGGTGCACTTTTCACTGTTCTCTTTCTTTCATTGGGTTTTGGCTCCGTCTGACTATACACATAGCATTTATCGCAGCTTATTGTTAAGGAAAAAATGAAAAAGCACAGTTAAGTGTTGAAAACAAAAAAAGCCTTGGTGACTTCAAGGAGTTTTAGAAACAAACTCAATTTACCATGCCACTAAGGAATGTAGGGAAGACCGGGGAATTTGTCACACTTCTCACACACCTTTATATATCATAGAATCAATACGTCATCATGTTATAAAAATGCAAACTCCAAATGAAAGAACAAAGTATTCTGATTCACAATACTCTTTGCTCAGTTAAGATCTCTTCTTTTCTTTATAGTGTTGTTCTTTATTTTTACATCTACAGTGCTGTACTCTTAGTGCAAATACGTCCCCATGAGTCCTAAAAAGGTTAGTAATGACAGCAAACCAAAAGGAAAACAGGAACTGAATCCTCCAGAACACAGGCTGCAGTTATTTCATCAATAGAGTACACTTCAGCATAGAATAACCTTTGATTTAATTATTTTGGCCAACTGTAGGTTAATGTAGGTGTTAATGTAAATGTTAAGGTGGTATCTTAGTAGAACTCTGCCCAGAGCATCACACTCCCTCTACTGACTAGTCTCATTTCCATAGTGCATTCTGGTGCCATCACTTCCCTATGTAATCATAGACGTACACATACCCAACCACCCACATGATGGGAGAAAATGGGACTCACTGAACCAGGTAACATCCTTCCATTACTCCAAAACGACCAGTTCCGCCACTCGTATTCTAATTATAGGCGCTTTTCAAAGTAGACAGGGGTTAGCATGGCCTCTCTGACCAGTCTACATCTAGCCAGCACATACTCAGCAGGGTACGATGCCCTGTGTGCTGTGTATCCCATCTGTTGCTACCATTAAACATTTCTGTGCCATTCTGGGTCATGCTTTCAGTTCAGCCAGATGGGATAGGCTTTGTTGCCCTCACGCTCTGAGTGCCCAAACACTCTGTCCTGCCGGGGCATGCTCAGGGGGTCCTTGTTAATGTCACTCAGGTCATGGAGGGAGTGATGCGTATAACAGTTTAGGCTTCAGATGCTGTGTAGATGGTAGCGTTCAACTTTTCAGCGGTACCTCTGATGCATTTACGTATCATTTGCACTCAGTTTTCTTGTGAAAGTACACTTTATATTTACATTACAGTAGCCTAAAAAGGCTATGTAACTATGGTAATGTCTGGTCAACATCCATTTTGGTCAACGACCTGCTTCCCGTCAACACAATTGTTAAATGGCGCATACCTGAATTAATTTTCTTAATCTCTAAACCTAAACCCGTCACCAGTGATATAGTCAAGACTTGGCAGATCTTCTAATGCTACAGAAAATCAGGGAGATCTAATCCAGTCTAAGATCAACTTGAATGCTTACGTTTCGCAGGAAAGGTTATACAATGCATTCGAAAGGTCTTCAGACTTTCACTTTTTCACATTTTTGTTATGCCGAGGCCTTGTGCTAAATGAATACTTATGAATACTTACAGTGGTGCTAGAAAGTTTCTGAACCCTTTAGAGTTTTCTATATTTCTGCAAATAAATATAAATATGACATAAAACATCATCAGATTTTCACACAAGTCCTAAAAGTAGATAAAGAGAACCCAGTTAAACAAAGGAGACAAAAATATTATACTTGGTCATTTATTTATAGATGAAAATGATCCAATATTACATATTAGTGAGTGGGCAAAAGTACGTGAACCTTTGCTTTCAGTATCTGGTGTGACCCCCGCCCCCCCCCCCCCCCGCCCCCCGAGCAAAAACTGCAACTAAACGTTTCCTGTAAATGTTGATCAGTCCTGCACACCGGCTTGGAGGAATTTTTAGCCCATTCCTCCATACAGAAACAGCTTCAACTCTGGGATGTTTTGGTGGGTTTCCTCACATTAGCTGCTTCGCTTCAGGTCCTTCCACAACATTTCCATTGGATTAAGGTCAGGACTTTGACTTGACCATTGCAAAAACATTTACTTTATTCTTCTTATTAACCATCCTTTGGTAGAACGCTTGTGTGCTTAGGGTCGTTTGTCTGCTGCATGAACCCACCTTCTCTTGAGATTCAGTTCATGGACAGATATCCTGGGACATTGTCCTTTAGAATTTCTCTGATTATAAATTCAGAATTCATTGTTCCATCAATGATGGCAAAGGCCGTCCTGGCCCAGATGCGCAAAACACGTGAACAACCATGATACTACCACCACCATGTTTCACAGATGGGATAAGGTTCTTGTGCTGGAATGCAGTGTTTTTTCCTTTCGCCAACATAAACGCTTTTTTCTTTTAATCCAAAAAGTTTCTTTTTTGGTCTCATCCATTTCCACAAAACATTCTTCCCAATAACCTTCTGGCCTTGTCCACAATGATCTTTAGCAAACTGCAGACGGGCAGAAATGTTCTTTTGGAGAGCAATTGGCTTTTCTCCTTGCAACCTGCCATGCCACACCATTGTTGTTCAGTGTTCTTCTGATGGTGGACTCATGAACATTAACATTAGCCCAATGTGAGAGAGTCCCTTCAATATGTAGTTGCTTACAATTGTTACCCTGGGGTCCTTTATGACCTCGCCAACTATTACACGCCTTACTCTTGGAGTGATCTTTGTTGGTCGACCACTCCTGGGGAGAGTAAGAATGGTCTTGAATTTCCTCCATTTGTACACAATCTGTCTGACTGTGGATTGGTGGAGTCCAAACTCTTTAGAAATGGTTTTGTAACCTTTTCCAGCCTGATCCACAACTCTTTTTTGAGGTTCTCAGAAATCTACTTTGTTCGTACCATGATACACTTCCACAGACGTGTTGTGAAGAGCAGACTTTGATAGATCCCTGTTCTTTAAATAAAACAGGGTGCCCACTCACACCTGATTGTCATCCCATTGATTGAAACCACCTGACTCATTTCACTTTCAAATTAACTGCGAATTCTTGAGGTTCACATACTTTTGCCATTTTCCTCAATAAGTAAATAACCAAGTATAATATTTTTGTCTCATTTGTTTAACTGGGTTCTCTTTATCTACTTTTAGGACTTGTGTGAAAATCTGATGATGTTTTAGGTCATATTTATGCAGAAATATAGAAAATTTCAAAGGGTTCACAAACCTTCATGCACCACTGTATATTCTTATGAAATGTTAGTTTTTCCTTTTTAATAAACTTGTAAAAAGTCTAAAATTTTGTTTTCACTTTGCCATTATGGTGTACTGAGTGCAGATTGAGTGAAAACTTTATTTTTATTTCTTTATTTATTTTTTGCACAAGGCCTCAACATAAAATGTAAAAAAGACTTTCTGAAGACTTTCCGAATGCATTACATCTATATGATTTGGAGAACAAGACCACGGTAAATGTAATACAAGTCTACACCATACCAAGCTTCCCTTAACATCTTATAACACACTTGCATCCTGTACTCACAGGGGGAACATATTTTTAGGTCTGTACCGCAGGTTCACAACATCGTGCCTGATAACAGCTTTACTGCTTCAGCTCCCCCGGAAGATTTTCTGAAAGGCCCACTGACTAAAGGTTGCATAGCAGAGACATTTGCTGAGGCGGGGGTTAAATGCCTGTAGCAATACGCTGTCCGTGTGCTAAAAGCACAAAAATAGAGCCCTGTCTGTTCTGGAATACAGTGCTGAGGAAAGGTGCTACTTTTCACCCATTCACGCTTAAGCAAACGTCACAAAATTGGTAGATATTCGCTAGCATTTTTTGTGCATGGCAATCCTTCATACCAGTCTGGATTTTGAAGGTTTTTAAAAGTTTAAAAACCCAACAAAGTTGACAAACACAAAAATAGACAGTACAGGTATGCAGAGCTTAACATCCACGATATGTTGTGGGAACATTATATTACTGTATATAGTGTTCTTAGCAATGTTTAGGATACTATGGTGTAACGATATTGAATAAATAGCCAAGATACTGCAGTGTTTCCCATACAGTGATATCACATGATATCAGGTGGGGACCAATTAGGCTGGGGTGTGATCTGGAAGGTGATTGGTTGTATCCAAGTTTCTGAGAGATTTCACAGAACGGGTGCGTCCCCAGGACATTACGTGTATAGATAACTAATATAATTAACTGTGAAAACATTTTATTATTAAGCAAAGTCCTGCACATTGATGCAATTGCAAATTTAAGGTATATAATTAAAACATTAATTAAAAACACAAACATAGAACACTGAAAAACAGTATTTGTTATCTGTCCCTGATCTCTAAAATTACAATGAAATAGAAGGATTAAAATCCATCAGAAATGTTTTTTTTTTTTGCATAGTTGTGTCACTCCATATCCCATCTATGCCTTAAATATTTTCTCATAGGCAATCCATAATTTTTATTCTAACATTTCCACTTCTGGAAGTTATGCAACATACCACAAGTCACATCTTCAACAGGGAGTTGTATCATCTGGATCTTATGAAGATCATGGGAAGACCAAAAGTAAGTTTTTTTCAATTCCTGTATATTTGATGATATTATAATTATGACTGAGAAAGATCAATCTCAACTTACCGTATTTTTCGGACCATAAGGCGCACTTAAAATCCTTTAAGTTTCTCAAAAATCAACAGTGCGCCTTAAAATGCGGTGCGTCTAATGTATGAATTAATTCTGGTTGAGCCTTCTGACCTAGAACCGATTGTAGATGGTACACGGCGCTCATAAATCTGTCAAAATGTTTTAGCACGGTCTTGGTAAGTTACGAAGCTTACGGCCACCGTAGTGCGCAGCATCGCGGAGTAATACGGTATGTGCTTCACCATTAGGGTACGTGCATTCATTCATTCATTTTCGAAGCGGATTTCAAACACGACGCTATCAGTCACGCAGTACAACATGGACATAGAGCAGCGGTGAGCGAATTCAACATTACCGAATCAATGGTACGGAAGTGGAGGAAGCAAGAAGACACGCCCTGCGCCAGGTAAAGACCAAACTGAGCTTCCGATGGAACTTAAGAGTTTTGTTTTATTTAATGCGTCTTATAACCCGGTGCGCTTTATGTATGAAAATAGATCCGTTAGCAGCCGATCATTGATATCGCGCCTTGTAACCCGGTGCGCTTTATAGCCCGGAAAATACGGTACTATGCTGTTACCGAAATTTTTTGATGTTATTTGTTTATTGTAAAATATATATACTTTTGGTAAATTATGGATATTGGAACACTATGATGTTCTCAGTGCCCTAACGCTATTAGTATGGATGCCAAGTGGTTAAATTTTATGCATTGCTCAATCTGTGCTGAAAACTGTTACTCATATAAGGGAAGAGTAACGAGACTGCGGAACAGTAACAGGAGAAACCATGTAAAAATAAAATGAAGTTGCCTGATATTGACCAACACTCATTATGATTAGTTAAATGTGTGTGATGTTAGTTTTGGTGTTAAAAAAAATATAGAAAGTGAAGTTTAATTTGAAGAGTTACAACAAGAGGGGCTTATCACTTATCCAAACAAGATTGAATTTATTTTAATATTCTGTTTTGAACATCATGTGACCAAAGGTAATTATTTTGACAGGGCCTTATGATAGGCACTGTAACCACTTTTTATTTCAAATTAAATTTTTCTTTCTCCATTAATGGTAGCAATACAGTAGCCGGTTTTCCATTTTTTTCACGATTTGGGGTATTAAAACACCATAATCAGAGCTACTCAGTGGATTATAGCAGCTTGTATAACAAAAATGGATGGGTAAAACCACAGTTAGATTAGCATCGGCTCTTATCCTGGATGGATCCTGAAGGCACAGATCACTGTGTTTACACACAGGCTCTATCAGATAATTGAGAAGTTCTGCTCCGGTGGAAAACATTTGGCTCCTGCTGATAGCGGTCTCCAGCTGTTTCCTGGAGCTGACTTGAGCATGTGGGTGCGACGATTTATGATGTTTTCACTCCTAGTTTGCTACAGTTTGAGTTGAGATTTTTTTTTTTTTTTGGTTTGGGGTTTTCACTAGAAATGCACCAAAATGGCCGGAAAAGCTCATGTATTGCTCAACCGAACACAACTGCAGAATCCATTAATCCATTAGGACTTGTAAATTTAGTTCTCACTGATCTTTTAACTTGAACCGCTGTGCTCATGGTATACTGGCTCATTTTCTTCCGGAAATGGGAATTAAAAATCTGTCTTTCAACTCCGAACGATGAGAACACAAACAGCCAACAACATGAAATGAGTAAATAAATGCTGGTAGTCTGTAACATAATGGATACTTGACTTTTATAAGTAATAGGTATTATTACTATATGTAGTTATTACTATAGCTATGTTATGCATTGTCAAAAGTCAAACTGCTAAACCTAAAACCCAGTGAATCATACTTTTTCTAGTTTTAAGACAGGTTCCTTGTCCTATAGTCTGCAGTTGTTAGATATTTGGGCACTTCAGGCACATCTGCCTAGAGGGTTTTTTATATTTACAGTTTGTGTCCTTATCTGCTCAGAAACTCATTATTGCTTGAGAGTTACTGCGCATAAGTAAATAATGAGTCGTAATGACACTCTATTCTTCACAGCTCTGTGCATTCCATCTATTTACAGAAAACTTCTTTCTCCACAACCACACTATTCAGAAATACCAATAACCCAGAGCTTTAATTTAGACCCATGGATCTTTCCAGTCGAACATAATTTTCTTGTTTGGCTGACTCTGAATTCTTCAAACAAACAGACCGGCAGTCTTATTCAGGAAAAAAAACTATTTCGTCTTTTTCTTTTTTTCTCCCCTCTTTTCGCTTTTCGTTAGCAACTCTCCAGAGTGCACTTAAATTACCAGCAGCTGCAGCGTTGGTACGATCAACAGTTGGATTAAAGTTTGATTAGGCTCCAAATTGACCCTCTGAAAGTCTGGATTCGTAATTGCATTTTGAGGGCTGGAAATCAAAGCCCATTTCCGTAGCAACCATTTGAAACTGTACGGAATGAAGTGGAGACGACGAGGAAACGATCGATCAATTAACCCATAAAGTGTTAATGAGGCCCTAGTTCTAATCAACAGCATGTTCAGTGCTGTCTCACGGTCGTCACTTAATACAAGTATTTAATTTTTATATGTATAATATTAGATTAAACATAAATCTATCAAAATAGACAAGGGCTCTAATAAATGAAAGCATATATATATATATATATATATATATATATATATATATATATATACACGCACACACACGCACGCACGCACAAGAAAGAAAAGAGATGGGGAAGAAGAAAAGGGAGAGAAAACAAAAGCAGGTGATGGTGATAAGTAAGGGAAGGAAAAGAAAGATCTGGAACAAGGGAAAGAAAAAAAGAGAAGAAAAAGAAAGATGGTGAAAAGAAAGGGGAGGAAAAGGAAAAGAAGGAAAATAAAAATTGGGAAAAGGGAAGGAAAAGAAAGAGATGGTGAATAGAAAAGTAAGCAAAAAGAAATATGGGGAAAGGGAAAGAGAACAGAGAAGGAAAAGAAAATTAAGCAAAACAAAGAAGGAAAAGAAAGATGGTGAAAGGAAAAGGAAAGGAAAGGAAAGAGATCGGCAAAAATGGAAGGAAATGAAAAAGAAGGGGGAAAAGGGAAAGGAAAAGAGAAAGAAAAAAGTATTAGCCAAAGGAGTAATATGTATTATTACTGTATACGTATAGTTATCACTCATAGCTAAAACTATGCAGTGTTTTCCTTTCGCTTCTCATTTAAACCAAAATTCTACTGTATGTTAGTCTCATCCATCCACAAAACATTTTTCCAACAAAATTATGGCTCATCCATCGGATCTTCAGCAAATTTTAAACAGGCAGCAATGTTGTTTTCGGAGAGTAGTGGCTTTCACTTTACAACCCAGCCATGCACACCATTGCTCTTCAGTGTTCTCATGATACTGGACTCATGAACATTAGCCAATCTGAGTTTGTTGCTTAGAAGTTACTCTGGGCTCTTTTATGGCTATTAAACACTTTGTTCTTGAAGTGATCTTTGTTGGTGAATCATTCCTTGGGACAGTAATACTGATGTAGACTTTTCTCCCATTGTACAAAATTGTGTCTCGCTTTGTATTGTTGTGGTCCAAACTCTTTAGAAATAGTTTTGTAACTTTCTTTCTGAGGTCAGAAATCACCTTCATTTGTGCCTTGATACAATTCCACAAACACGTGTTGTGAAGATCAGACTGATCACACCTGATTGACAACTCATTGATTGAAAACACCCGATTACCACCCTAATGCTGACCATGCTGATGGCTGTTATGATTGCTCGCCATTTGATAAATCTTTTACGTAATGTCAGTAGTAAGAGCCAACTGCTGAAAATGGCAGGTCCTGAGGGCCTGGGTTCGACTCGGGTGGGCCGATCACAGAACACTGGCATCAAGTGCAAGTTCTCTGACTTAAAAAGATGAGAGAGGTCTGTAAGTTTCATCATAGGTACAACAACTATGAGAGACAAAATGAGAAAAAAAAATCCAGGAAATCACATTCTAATATTTTTAAAGAATTTAATTGGAAATGATGGTGGAAAATAAGTATTTGGTCAATAAATTT